>ML348785.1:0-34991 GCA_005239505.1 Nicotiana paniculata | reverse complement strand
CTTGGCCTTTCGATGAAATGTGTACTCCCTACTTTCTGGCAAGAAGAATTCCAGAATGTAGGCCTCTTGTTCTTTATCCCTCAACTCATCAGGTGGTTTGGATAACTCTATTTGCATATCATCATTCCAACACAATGTGAAAAAATGGTTGGAATGTGTACCAACATCCTCAACACTAACGACACTAGATTCAACAAAATATGTATCCTCGATGTCCTTGGTTAACTCTAGTATCTTTTCTACCACATCAGCATCCTCCGATTTCAGTTCCAACCTAGGTGGTTCTTCAATAGATGGCCTGGCCGGCGGGTTCTCTCTTTCCTCTACGTATAGTGACTCAAACTCGAGAGCCTTTGGCCATACCCCTTTTTTCTCAAGTGCTAACACCCAATCTGCCAGTTCTTCACCATTCATATCATCTAAATTCATCATTCATCCAAAGGGTCCCCAACAGACAGGGATGCGTAATCTTTTTTTGGGATCACATTCACAGCATCAATAAGAGAGCAGTTGGCAAACTCACTAGGTCTCCTCATAGACTTCTGCACGTTGAAAGTGATTTCTTCATCATTGAGCCTCATCTTAAGTTCACCAGTCTCACAATCGATAAGAGCTCTACCTGTGGCAAAAAATGGCCTTCCCAAGATTATGGGAATTTCCTCATCCACTTTGCAGTCTCATATCACAAAATCAGCAGGAAATACAAACTTCCCCACTTGCACCAATACATCATCCAGAATACCCGACGGTCTCTTCACCGTCCTATCAGCAAGTTGTAGCAGCATGGAGGTGGGCCTGGCTCTACCAATCCCCAGTCTTCTATATATGGACAGCGGCATCAGATTAATGCTGGCCCCTAAGTCACATAGAGATTTGGCGAAAGATAAGTTGCCAATGGTACAAGGAATTGTAAAACTCCCTGGATCAGACAACTTTTCAGCAATAGGGCGCGTCAGCACCGCACTACAAGTCTGAGTAAGGGTGACAGTAGCTAGATCTTGGAAGTCAACTTTTCTGGACATCAATTCCTTCATCATTTTAGCGTAACCAGGCATTTACTTCAACGCATCAATCAATGGGATATTTACCTATATTTTATTTAGCATGTCCAAGAACTTTTTATACTATTCATCCTTTTTGTATTTGGCCAGCCTCTGAGGGAATGGAGCTGGCGGTCTCTTTTCCCAGTGATTTGGGACTTTTCTTTCTCAGCCACCACCTCAATTACCGGCTTCTGGGATATCTCCACTTCAATAATACAGGCACGACTGTCGGAATTCCAGTTTAATTTCCATAAAATGCAAAAAAATGTAACTTGATCATTTCGAAGCATTGGTTCACGACTGTCGGAATCCAGTTTAATTGCCATAAATGCAAAAAAATGTAACTTGATCATTTCGAAGCATTGGTTATGGTCCCTTGGGTCATATTTAATGTCGGGTACAAATATCATACGATCCGGTACCAGCTCCATACCAAGGCGTCCGGCATGGACCATGGCAGGCGATAATACAGGCACGACTTGTGGAATTCCAGTTTAATTGCCATAAAATGCCAAAAATGTAACTTGATCATTCTGAAGCGTTGGTTATGGTTCCTTGGGTCATATTTCATGTCTCGGAATCATGCGATTCGGTACCGTCTCCGTACGAAGGAGTCCGATCTGGACCACGGCAGGCGATAATACAGGCATGAATGACGCAAATCCACTTTAATTGCCATAAAATTCCAAAAAATATAACTTGATCATTTAAAAGTGTTGGTTTTGGTTCCTTGGGTCATATTTGATATCCCGGACAAATATCATGCGATCTGGTACCTATTCCGTACTAGGCGTCCGGCATGGACCATGGCAGGCGATAATACATGCATGACTGACGGAATTCCAGTTTAATTGCCATAAAATGCCAAAAAATGTAACTTGATCATTTTGAAGCGTTGGTTATGGTTCCTTGGGTCGTATTTGATGTTCCGGAAAAATATCATGTGATCCGGTAACGGATCCATACCAAGGTGTCCGGCCTAGACCATGGCAGGCAATAGCAGAGGCACGACTGGCGGAATTCCAGTTTAATTGCCATAAAATGCCAAAAAATGTAACTTGATCAT
Organism: Nicotiana paniculata; assembly: GCA_005239505.1. Lineage (NCBI taxonomy): Eukaryota > Viridiplantae > Streptophyta > Magnoliopsida > Solanales > Solanaceae > Nicotiana > Nicotiana paniculata. The sequence continues at coordinate 32,882 of ML348785.1, read as the reverse complement.
TTCGAAGCGTTGATTATGGTTCCTTGGGGTAATATTTGATGTCCCGGATAAATATCATGCAATTCGGTACCGGTTACGTACCATGTCGTCCGGCCTGGACCATGGCAAGCGATAATACAGGCACGACTGACGGAATTCCAGTTTAATAGCCATAAAATGTCAAAACATGTAACTTGATTGTTTCGAAGAGTTGGTTATGGTTCCTTGGGTCATATTTGATGTCCCGGACAAATATCATGTGACCCGGTACCAGCTCCGTACCAAGGCGTCCGGCCTGAACCATGGCAAGGGATAATATAGGCACGACTAGTAGAATTCCAATTTAATTGCCAAAAAATGTAACTTGAACATTTCAAAGCATTGGTTATGGTTCCTTGGGTCGTATTTGATGTCCTGGAGAAATATCATGCGAACCGGTACCGGATCCGTACCAAGGTGTCCGACCTGGACCATGGCAGGCGATAATACAGGCACGACTAGCGGAAATCCTGTTTAATTGCCATAAAATGCCAAAAAATTTAAATTGATCATTACGAAACGTTGGTTATGGTTACTTGGGTCGTATTTGATGTTCCGAACAAATGTCATGCGATTCGGTACCGACTCCATACCAAGGCGTCCGTCCTGGACCATGGCAGGCGATAATAACGACACGACTGTCGGAAATCTAGTTTAATTGCCATAAAATGCCAAAATGTAACTTGATCATTTCGAAGAGTTAGTTATGGTTCCTTAGGTCGTGTTTGATGTCCCGGAAAAATATCATGCGATCTGGTACCGGCACCATACCAAGGCGTCCGGCCTGGACCATGGATGGCGATAATACAGGCACGACTAGCTTAATTCCAGTTTAATATCCATAAGATGCTAAAAAATGTAACTTAATCATTTCAAAGCGCTGGTTATGGTTCCTTAGGTCGTATGTGATGTCCAGAAAAAATATCATGCGATATGGTACCGGCTCTGTACCAAAGCGTCTGGCCTGGACCATGGCAGGCGATAATACATGCATGACTGGCCGGATTCCAGTTTAATTGCTAAAAAATGCCAAAAAATGTAATTTGATCATTTCGAAGCGTTTGTTATGGTTCCTTGGGTCGTATTTAATGTCCCAGAAAAATATCATGAGATCCAGTACCGGCTCCGTACCAAGGCGTCCGTCCTGGACCATGGCAGGCGATAATACATGCACGACTGGCGGAATTCCAGTTTATTTTCCATAAAATGCCAAAAAATGTAATGTGATCATTTCGAAGTGTTATTTATGGTTCTGTGGGTCGTATTTGATGTCCTGGAGAAATATCATATGATCCGGTACCGGCTTTGTACCAAGGCGTCTGGCGTGGACCATGGCAGGCGATAATAGAGGCACGACTGGCGGAATTCCAGTTTAATTGCAATAAAATGCCAAAAAAATTAACTTGATCATTTCGAAACGTTGGTTATGGTTCCTTGGGGCGTATTTGATGTCCAGGACAAATATCGTGTGATCCGGTACAGGCTCTGTACCAAGGTGTCCGGCCTGGACCATGGCAGGCGATAATACAGGCACGACTGGCAGAATTCCAATTTAATTGCCATAAAATGCCAAAAAATGTAACTTGATCATTTCGAAGCATTGGTTATGGTTCCTTGGGTCGTATTTGATGTCCCGGACAAATTTCATGCGATCCGGTACTGGCTTCGTACCAAGACGTCCGTCCTGGACCATGGCAGGGGAAAATACAGGCACGACTAGAGGAATTCCGCCAGTCATGATATTTGTCCGAGACATCAAATACGACATAAATTTTCAAAAATTTTTATGACCCTTGTAGTTTCATAAATTTTCAAAAAACTTCCATAAGATTTTGAAAAATTCGGACGCATCCCTTGTGAAGTTGTATCTTTTCGGTGTTTAGGTCAAATTTTCAGACTTTAATAGGCGTTTGGACAAGAAAATACATTTTTCTCTAAAGTTTTGAATTTTTCTAGAACGAGACTATGCCAAAACACTTACTTTATAAACATGTGAAAATAATAAGCAGAAAGCAAATAGTCGAAAGACGAATAAAATAATAGAAAAACTAATAAAATAATAAAATACATAAAAATGACCAAGTAAAAGAACAAGTATACCGGGTTCACGAAAATAATAATATAGCATGATATATGAAGCAAATTTCACAAAGGAGAAGCAACATACATGAATTAAGCACAAGATATCATATTCGGACATAACATTGTTGAGCTGCACAACCTGATCCAACACGATCTCCAACACCGTTTCTAAATCTCCAAAATTATCTTTCTTAAGTTTCTACTCAAAATGCAGGTCGGACTCCTCGGTACGGAGCCGGTACCAAATCTCATGATATTTGTCCGAGACATCAAATACGACACAAGGAACCATAACCAACGCTTCAAAATGATCAATTTACATTTTTTGTCATTTTATGGCAATTAAATTGGAATTCCGCCAGTCGTGCCTGTATTATCGCTTGCCATGGTCCAGGCCGGACGCCTTGGTACGGAGACGTTACCGGATCGCATGACATTTTTGTGGGACATTAAATACGACCCAAGGAACCATAACCAACGCTTCAAAATGGTCAAGTTACATTGTTTGGCATTTTATGGCAATTAAACTGGAATTCTGCCAGTCGTGCATGTATTATCGCCCTCCATGGTCTAGTTCGGACGCCTTGGTACGGAGCCGATACCGGATCGCATGATGTTATTCCAGGACATCAAATACGACCCAAAGAACCATAACCAATGCTTCTAAATGATCAAGTTACATTTTTTGGCAAGTTATGGCAATTAAACTTGAATTCCGCCAATCGTGCCTATATTATCGCATGCCATGGTCCAGGCCGGGCGCCTTGGTACGGAGCCGGTACAGGATCTCATGATATTTCTTCGGACATCAAATACAACCCGAGGAACCATAATGCTTGGAAATGATCAAGTTACATTTTTTTGCATTTTATGGCTATTATATTGGAATTCTGCCAGTCGTGCTTGTATTATCGCCTGCCAGGGTCCAGGCCAGATGCCTTGGTATGGAGCCGGTACTGGACCGCATAATATTTGTCCGAGACATCAAATACAACCCAAGAAACCATAACCAACTCTTCGAAATGATCAAGTTACATTTTTTGGCATTTTATGGCAATTAAATTGGAATTCCGCCAGTAGTGCCTGTATTAGCGCCTGCCATGGTCCAGGCCGGACGCCTAGGTATGTAGACGGTACTAGATCGCATGATATTGGTCCGGGACATCAAATACTACCCAAGGAACCATAACCACTGCTTCGAAATGATCAAGTTACATTTTTTGGAATTTTATGGAAATTAAACTGGAATTCCGCCAGCCGTTAATGTATTATCGCCTGCCATTGTCCATGCCAGATGCCTTGGTACGGAGCCGGTACCTATCACATGATATTTCTCCGTGACATCAAATACGACCCAAGGACACATAAGAAACGCTCGAAATGATCAAGTTAAGTTTTTTGGCATTTTATGGCAATTAAACTGCAATTCCGCCAATCGTGCCTGTATTATTGCCTACCATGGTCCAGACTGGATGCCTTCGTACGGAGCCGGTACCGGATAGCATGATATTTGTCAGGGACATAAAATACAACCCAAGGAACTATAAACAACACTTCAAAATGATAAAGTTACATTTGTTGGCATTTTATGGAAATTAAACTGGAATTCTGCAAGTCGTGCCTGTATTATCGCCTACCATGGTCCAGACCGGACGCCTTGGTAAGGAGCCGGTACGAGATCACATGATATATCTCCGGGACATCAAATACGACCCAAGGAACCATAACCAACGCTTCGAAACGATCAAATTACATTTTTGGCATTTTATGTCAATTAAACTGGAATTCTGCCAGTCGTGCTTGTATTATTGCCTGCCTTGGTCCAGGCCGGACACCTTGGTACAGAACCAGTACCAGATCATGATATTTGTCCTGGACATCAAATGCGAGCCAAGGAACCATAACCAACACTTAGAAATGACCAGGTTACATTTTTTGGCATTTTATGGCAATTAAAAAGCAATTCCGCCAGTCGTGCCTGTATTATCGCCTGCCATGGTCCATGCCAGACGCCTTGGTACGGAGCCTGTATCGGATCGCATGATATTTCTCCAGGACATCAAATACGACCCAAGGAACCATAACCAACACTTCAAAATGATCAAATTACATCTTTTGGCATTTTATGGCAATTAAACTGGAATTCTGCCAGTCGTGCCTGTGTTATCACCTGCAATGGTCCAGGCCGGACGCCTTGGTACGAAGCCGGTACCGGGTCGCATGATATTTTTTCGGGACATTAAATATCACCCAAGGAACCATAACTAACGCTTCTAAACGATCAAGACATTTTTTGGCATTTTATGGCTATTAAACTGGAATTCCGCCAGTCGGGCCTGTATTATCGCCATCCATGGTCCAGGTCGGACGCCTTGGTATGGAGCCGATACTGGATCGCATGATATTTTTCCGGGAGATCAAATACAACCCAAGGAACCATAACCATCTCTTCGAAATGGTCAAGTTATATTTTTTGACATTTTATGGCAATTAATTTGAAATTTCGTCACTCGTGTTTGTATTATCGCCTGCCATGGTCCAGGCCGGACGCCGTGGTACGCAGCCGGTACCGAATCACATGATATTTTTCCGGGACATCAAATATGACCTAAGGAACCATAACCATCTCTTCGAAATGGTCAAGTTATATTTTCTGACATTTTATGGCAATTAAACTTGAATTCCGCCAGTCATGCATGTATTATCGCCTGCCATGGTCCATGTCGGACTCCTCAGTACGGAGACGGTACCAAATCTCATTTTATTTGTCCTAGACATCAAATGCGACACAAGGAACCATAACCACAGCTTCGAAATGATCAATTTACATTTTTTGTCATTTTATTCCAATTAAACTGGAATTCCGCCACTCTTGCCTGTATTATCGCCTGCCATGGTCCAGACCGGACGCCTTGGTACAGAGCCGTTACCGGATCGCATGATATTTTTCTGGGACATCAAATACAACCCAAGGAACCATAACCAACGCTTCAAAATGATCAAGTTACATTTTTTTGGCATTTTATGGAAATTAAACTTGAATTCTGCTAGTCGTGCATGTATTATCGCCTGCCATGGTCCAGGCCGAACGCCTTGGTACGAAGCCAGTACCGGATCGCATGATATTTGACCAGGACATCAAATATGACCCAAGTAACCGTAACCAACACTTCGAAATGATCAAGTTATATTTTTTGGCATTTTATTGCAATTAAACTGGAATTCCGCTAGTCGTGCCTGTATTATAGCCTGCCATGGTCTAGGTCGGACGCCTTGGTACGGAGCTGGTATCGGATAACATGACCGGGACATCAAATACAACCCAAGTAACCATAACTAACGCTTCGAAATGATCAAGTTACATATTTGACATTTTATGGCAATTAAACTGGAATTCGGTCAGTCGTGCCTGTATTATCGCCTGCCATGGTCCAGGCCGGACACGTTGGTACGGAGCCGTTACCGGATAGCATGATATTTCTCTGGGACATGAAGTGCGACCCAAGGAACCATAACCAACAGTTGGAAATTATCAAGTTACATTTTTGGCATTTTATGGCAATTAAATTTGAATTCCGCTAGTCGTGCCAGTATTATCGCCTGACATGGTCCAAGCCGGACACCTTGGTATGGAGCCAGTACTGGACCGCATGATATTTTTCCGGGAAATCATACAACCCATGAAACCATAACCAACTCTTCGAAATGATCAAGTTAATTTTTTTGGAATTTTATGGCAATAAAACTTGAATTCCGCCTGCCGTGCTTGTATTATCGCCTGCCATAGTCTAGGCTGAACGCCTTGGTACGGAGCCGGTACCGAATAACATGATATTTCTATGGGATATCAAATACGACCTAAGGAACCATAACCAACGCTTCAAAATGATCAAGTTACATGTTTTGGCATTTTATGGCAATTAAACTGCAATTCCGCTAATCGTGCCTGTATTATCGCCTGCCATGGTCCAGTGCAGACGCCTTGATACAGAGACGGTACCGGGTCGTATGATATTTGTGCGGTAAATCAAATACTACCTAAGGAACCATAACTAACAGTTCGAAATGATCAAGTTACATTTTTTGGCATTTTATGGCAATTAAACTAGAATTCCGCTAGTCGTGCATGTATTATCGCATGCCATGGTCCAAACCGGACCCCTTAGTACGGAGCCGGTACCGGATAGCATGAAATTTATATAGGACATCAAATACGACCCAATGAACCATAACAAACGCTTTGAAATGATCAAATTACATTTTTTGGCATTTTATGGTAATTAAACTGGAATTCGGCCAGTCGTGCCTGTATTATCGCCTGCCATGGTCTAGGCCGGACGCCTTGGTATGGAGCCGGTATCGGATCGCATGATATTTCTATGGGACATCAAATACGACCCAGGGAACCATAAACAACGCTTGGAAATGATCAAGTTACATTTTTTGGCGTTTTATGGCTATTAAATTGGAATTCTGCCAATCGTGCATGTATTATCGCCTGCCATGGTCCTGGCGAGGTGCCTTGGTACGGAGCCGGTACTTGACCGCATGATATTTGTCCGGGACATCAAATACAACCCAAGAAACCATAACAACCTCTTCGAAGGGATCAAGTTACATTTTTTTGAATTTTATGGCAATTATACTGGAATTCCGCCAAGTCGTGCTTGTATTATCGCCTGCCATGTTCCAGGCCGGATGCCTTTGTACGGAGCCAGTACCGAATCACATGATATTGGTCCGGGAAATAAAATACGACCCAAGGAACCATTACCATTGCTTCAAAATGATCAAATTACATTTTTTGGAATTTTATGGCAATTAAACTGGAATTCCGGTAGCCGTGCATGTATTATCGCCTGCCATAGTCCATGCCAGATGCCTTGGTACAGAGCCGGTACCGGATCGCTTGATGTTTCTCCGAGACTCAAATACGACCCAAGGAACCATAAGCAACGCTTCGAAATGATCAAGTTACATTTTTTGGCATTTTATGGCAATTAAAATGCAATTCTGCTAGTCGTGCTTGTATTATCACCTGCCATGGTCCAGGCGAGATGCCTTGGTATGGAGCCGGTACCGGACCGCATGATATTTTTCCAAGACATCAAATACAACCCAAGAAACTATAACCAACTCTTCGAAAGGATCAAGTTACATTTTTTTGAATTTTATGGCAATTATGCTGGAATTCCGCCAAGTCGTGCATGTATTAACGCCTGCCATGTTCCAGGCCGGACGCCTTGGTACGTAGCCGGTACCGAATCACATGATATTGTTCTGGGACATAAAATATGACCCCAAGGAACCATAACCATTGCTTCGAAATGATCAAGTTACATTTTTTGGAATTTTATTGCAATTAAACTGGAATTCCGCCAGTCGTGCCTGTATTATCGCCTGCCATAGTCCATGCCAGATGCCATGGTACAGAGCCGGTACCGGATAGCATGATATTTCTCCGGGACATCAAATACGACCCAAGGAACCATAAGCAATGCTTCGAAACGATCAAGTTAAATTTTTTGGCATTTTATGGCAATTAAACTGCAATTCCGCCAGTTGTGCCTGTATTTTCGCCTACCATGGTCCAGACTAGACGCCTTGGTACGGATCCGGTACTGGAGAGCATGATATTTGTTAAGGACATCAAATACGACCCAAGGAACCATAAACAACACTTCGAAATGATCAAGTTACATTTTTTGGCATTTTATAGTAATTAAACTGGAATTCTGCCAGTCGTGCCTGTATTATCACCTGCCATGGTCCAGACCGGACGCCTTGGTAAGGAGCCGGTACCGGTTCACATGATATTTCTCCGGGACATCAAATACGACCCAAGGAACCATAACAACCGCTTCGAAATGATCAAATTACATTTTTTTGGCATTTTATGGCAATTAAATTGGAATTTCGCCAATCGTGCCTGTATTATCGCCTGCCATGGTCCAGGCCAGACGCCTTGGTACGGATACCGGATCTCATGATATTTTTTTGGTAAATCAAATACGACCCAAGGAACCATAACCAACTCTTGGAAATGGTCAAATTACATTTTTTGACATTTTATGGCAATTAATTTGGAATTCCGTCAATCGTGTCTTTATTATCAACTGCCATGGTCCAGGCCGGACGCCGTGGTACGTAGTCGGTACCGAATTGCATGATATTTATCCGATACATCAAATATGACCCAAGGAACCATAACCAACGCTTCAAAATGATCAAGTTACTTTTTTGGCATTTTATGGTAATTAAACTTGAATTCCGCAAGTCATGCATGTATTATCGCCTGCCATGGTCCAGGTCGGACTCCTCGGTACAGAGCAAGTACCAAATCTCATGATATTTGTCCGAGATATCAAATACAACACAAGGAACCATAACCAATGCTTCGAAATAACCAATTTACATTTTTTGCATTTTAAATCAATTAAACTGGAATTCTGCCAGTCGTGCATGTATTATCGCTATCCATGGTCCAGGCCGGACGCCTTGGTATGGAGCCGATACCGGATCGCATGATATTTTTCCGGGATATCAAATACAACCCAAGCAACCATAACCAACTCTTCGAAATGGTCAAATTACATTTTTTGACATTTTATGGCAATTAATTTGGAATTCCGTCAGTCGTGTCTTTATTATCAACTACCATGGTCCAGGCCGGACGCCGCGGTACGTAGCCGGTACCGAATCGCATGATATTTATCCGAGATATCAAATATGACCCAAGGAACCATAACCAACGCTTCAAAATGATCAAGTTACTTTTTTGGCATTTCATGGCAATTAAACTTGAATTCCGCCAGTCAGGCATGTATTATCGCCTGCCATGGTCCAGGTCGGACTCCTCGGTACAAAGCCGGTACCAAATATCATGATATTTTTCCGAGACATCAAATACGACAGAAGGAACCATAACCAATGCTTCGAAATGATCAATTTACATTTTTTGTCATTTTATGGCAATTAAACTTAAATTCCACCAGTCGTGCCTGTATTATTTCCTGCCATGGTCCAGACCGAATGTCTTGGTACGGAGCCGTTACCGGATCGCATTAAATTTTTCTGGGACATCAAATACGACCCAAGGAACCATAACCAACACTTCGAAATGATCAATTTACATTTTTTGGCATTTTATGGCAATTAAACTGGAATTCTGCCAGTCGTGCATGTATTATCGCCTGCCATGGTCCAGTCCGGACGCCTTGGTACGGAGCCTGTACCGGATCACATGATATTTGTCCGGGACATCAAATACGACCCAAACAACCATAACCAACGCTTCTAAATGATCAAGTTACGTTTTTTGGCAATTTGTAGCAATTAAACTTGAATTCCGCCAATCGTGCATGTATTATCGCATGCCATGGTCCAGGCCGGACGCCTTGGTACGGAGCCGGTACCGTATCACATCATATTTCTCCGGGACATCAAATATGACCCAAGGAACCATAACCAACTCTTCGAATGGATCAAGTTACATTTTTTGGCTTTAATAGCAATTAAACTGGAATTCCGCTAGTCGTGCCTATATTATCGCCTGCCATGGTCCAGGTCGGACGCCTTGGTATGGAGCCGATACCAGATTGCATGATGTTTCTTCAGGACATCAAATACGAACCAAGGAACCATAACCAACGCTTGGAAATGATCAAGTTAGATTTCTTGGCATTTTATGGCAATTAAATTGGAATTCCGCCAGTCGTGCTTGTATTATCGCCTGCCATGGTCCAGGCGGATGCTTTGGTACAGAGCCGATATCGGATCGCATGATATTTGTCTGGGACATCAAATATAACACAAGGAACAATAACCAACGCTTCGAAATGATCAAGTTACATTTTCTGGCAATTAAACTGGAATTCCGCCATTCGTGCCTGTATTATCACCTGCCATGGTCCAGGCCGGATGCCTTGCTATGGTGCCGGTACCGGATTGCATGATATTTGTCCGGGATATCAAATATGACCCAAGGAACCATAACCAACGCTTCGAAATGATCAAGTTACATTTTTTGGCATTTTATGGCAATTAAATTGGAATTCCGACAGTCGTGCAAGTATTATCGCCTGCCATGGTCCAGGCCGGACACATTGGTACAAGGTCGGTACCGAGTCGCATGATATTTGTCCGGGATATGAAATATGACCCAAGGAACCATAACCAACGCTTGGAAATAATCAAGTTAAGATTTTTGGCATTTTATGGATATTAAACTGGAATTCCGCCAGTCGTGCATGTATTATCGCCTGCCATGATCCAGGCCGGACACCTTGGTACCAAGCCAGTACCGGATCACATGCTATTTTATCGGGATATAAAATATGGCACAAGAAACCATAACCAATGCTTCAAAATGATCAAGTTACATTTTTTGTCATTTTATGGCAATTAAACTGAAATTCTGTTAGTTGTGCCTTTATTATAGCCTCCCATGGTCTAGGTCGGACGGCTTGGTATGGAGCCAATACCGAATAGCATGGTATTTGTCCGGGACATCAAATACGACCCAAGAAACCATAACCAACGCAATGAAATGATCAAGTTACATTTTTTTGGCATTTTATGGCAATTAAACTAGAATTTTATTAGTCGTGCCTGTATTATCTCCTGCCATGGTCCAGGCCGAACGCCTTGGTACAGAGCCGGTACCGGGCCGCATGATATTTGACCGGGACATCATATATGACCCAAGAAACCATAAACAATGCTTCAAAATGATCAAGATACATTTTTTGGCATTTTATGGCAATTAAACTTGAATTCCGCTGGTCGTGCTTCTATTATAGACTGCTACGGTCTAGGCCGGACGCCTTGGTACGGAGCCAGTACCGGATAGCATGGTATTTTTCTGGGACATCATATACGACCCAAGTAACCATAACCAACGCTTCGAAATGATCAAGTTACATTTTTTTGGCATTTTATGGAAATTAAACTAGAATTTCATCAGTCGTGCCTGTATTATCGCCTGCCATGGTCCTGGTCGGACGCCTTGGTAGGGAGCCGGTATCGGGTCACATGATATTTGACCAGGACATCAAATATGACCTAAGGAACCATATCCAACACTTCGAAATGATCAAGTTACCTTTTTGGCATTTTATGGCAATTAAACTGGAATTCCGCCAGTCATGCCTATATTATAGCCTGCCATGGTCTAGGTCGGACGCCTTGTTATGGAGCCGATAACGGATCGCATGATATTTTTACGGGACAACAAATACAACCCAAGGAACCATAAACAACTCTTCGAAATGGTTAAGTTACATTTTTTGGCATTATATGGCAATTAAACTGGAATTCCGCCAGTCATGCCTGTATTATCGCCTGCCATGGTCCAGGCCGGACGCCTTGGTATGGAGCCGGTACCGGATATCGTGATATTTGTCTAGGACATCAAATACGAACCAAGGAACCATAACCAACGCTTCGAAATGACCAGGTTACATTTTTTGGCATTTTATGGCAATTAAATTGCAATTCCGCCAATCGTGCCTGTATCATCGCCTGCCATGGTCCAGGCCGGACGCCTTGGTACGGAGCCTGTATCGGACCGCATGATATTTCTCCAGGACATCAAATACGAACCAAGGAACCATAACCAACGCTTCAAAATGATCAAATTACATCTTTTGGCATTTTATGGCAATTAAACTGGAATTCCGCCAGTCATGCCTGTATTATCGCCTGCCATGGTCCAGGCCGGACGCCGTGGTACGTAGCCGGTACCGGATCGCATGATATTTCTCCAGGATATCAAATACGACCCACGGAACCATAACCAACGCTCTGAAATGATCAAGTTACATATTTTTGGCATTTTATGAAAATTAAACTGGAATTCCGATTGTCGTGCCTTTTATTATCGCGTGTCATGGTACAGGCCGGACGCCTTGGTACGGAGCATGTACCGGGTCGCATGATATTCTCCGGGATATGAAATATGACCCAAGGAACCATAACCAACACTTCGAAATGATCAAGTTACATTTTTTTGAATTTTACGGCAATTATAGTGGAATTCTGCCAGCCGTGCCTATATTATCGCCTGCTATGGTCCAGTCCGGACGCCTCAGTACGGAGCCGGTACCGGATCACATAATATTTGTCCGGGACATCAAATACGACCCAAGGAACAATAACCAACACTTCAAAATTATCAAGTTACATTATTTGGTATTTTATGGCAATTAAACTGGAATTCCGCCAGTCGTGCCTCTTTTATCGCCATCCATGGTCCAGGTCGTACGCCTTGGTATAGATTTAGTACTGGATTGCATGATATTTTTCCGGTACATAAAATACAACCCAAGAAACCATAACCAACTCTTCGAAAGGATCAAGTTACATTTTTTCGCATTTTATGGAAATTAAACTAGAATTCCACCAAGTCGTGCTTGCGTTATCGCCTTCTATGGTCCAGGCCGGACGCCTTGGTACGTAGCCGGTACCGAATCGCATGATTTTTTTTCGGGAAATCAAATCCAACCCAAGGATTCATAACAAATGCTTCGAAATGATCAAGTTACATTTATTGGAATTTTATGGCAATTAAACTGGAATTTCGCCAGCCGTGCCTATATTATTGCCTGCCATAGTCCAGGTCGGATGCCTTGGTACGGAGCGGGTACCGTATCACATGATATTTCTTCGGGACATCAAATACAACCCAAGGAACTATAATCAACGCTTCGAAATGATCAAGTTACATTTTTAGGCATTATATGGCAATTAAACTGGAATTCCGCCAGTCATGCCTATATTATCGCCTGCCATGGTCCAGACAGGACGCCTTGGAATGGAGTCGGAACCTGATATCATGTATATTTCCAGGACATCAAATAAGAGCCAAGGAACCATAGCCAACACTTAGAAATGACCAGGTTACATTTTTTGGCATTTTATGGCAATTAAATTGCAATTCCGCCAGTCGTGCCTGTATTATCGCCTGCCATGGTCGATGCCAGACGCCTTGGTACGGAGCCTGTATCGGATTGCATGATATTTCTCCAGGACATCAAATATGACCCAAGGAACCATAACCAACACTTCAAAATGATCAAATTACATCTTTTGGCATTTTATGGCAATTAAACTGGAATTTCTCCAGTCGTGCCTGTATTATCGCCTGCCATGGTCCAGGCCGGACGTCGTGGTACGTAGCTGGTACCGGATTGCATGATATTTCTCCAGGACATCAAAAACGACCCACGGAACCATAACCAACGCTCTGAAATGATCAGGTTACATATTTTTCGCATTTTATGGAAATTAAACTGGAATTCCGATAGTCGTGCCTTCTATTATCACGTGCCATGGTACAGGTCGGACACCTTGGTACGGAGCCGGTACCGGGTCTCATGGTATTTTCCGGGATATAAAATATGACCCAAGGAACCATAACCAACGCTTCGAAATGATCAAGTTACATTTTTTGGCATTTTACGGCAATTATAGTGGAATTCCGCCGGTCGTGCCTGTATTATCGCCTGCTATGGTCCAGGCCAGACGCCTTGGTACGGAGGCGGTACCGGTTTGCATGATATTTGTCTAGAACATTAAATATGACCCAAGGAACCATAACATATGCTTCGAAATGATCAAGTTACATTTTTTGGCATTTTACGGCAATTATAGTGGAATTCCGCCGGTCGTGCCTGTATTATCGCCTGCCATGGTCCAGGCCGGACGCCTTGGTACAAAGATGGTACCGGATCGCATGATATTTGTCCCGGACATCAAATACGACCCAAGGAACCATAACCAACGCTTCGAAATGATCAAGTTATATTGTTTGGCCTTTTATGACAATTAAACCGGAATTCCACCAGTTGTGCCTCTATTATCGCCTGCCATGGTCCAGGCCGGACGCCTTGGTACAAAGATGGTACCGGATCGCATGATATTTTTCCAGGACATCAAATACGACCCACGGAACAATAACAAACGCTCTCAAATGATCAAGTTACATATTTTTGGCATTTTATGGCAATTAAACTGAAATTCCGACAGTCGTGCATGTATTATCGCCTGGCATGGTACAGGCCGGACGCCTCGGTACGGAGTCGGTACCGGGTCACTGATATTTTTCGGGATATGAAATATGACCAAGTAACCATAACCAACGCTTCAGAATGATCAAGTTACATTTTTTGGCATTTTATGGCAATTAAACTGGAATTCCGCCAACCGTGCTTGTATTAGCGCCTTCCATGGTCCAGGCCGAACGCCTTGGTATGGAGACGGTATCGTATTGCATGATATTTGTCGTGGACATCAAATAAGACCCAAGGAACCATAACCAATGCTTCGAAATGATCAAGTTATATTTTTTGGCATTATATGGCAATTAAACTGAAATTCCCCCAGTCGTGCCTGTATTATCGCCTGCCATGGTCCAGGCTGGACGCCTTGGTATGGAGCCTTTACCGGATATCATGATATTTGTCCGGGACATCAAATACGAACCAAGGAACCATAACCAACTCTTCGAAATGACCAGGTTACATTTTTTGACATTTTATGGCAATTAAACTGCAATTCCGCCAATCGTGCCTGTATTATCCTGCCATGGTCTAGGACGGACGCCTTGGCACGGAGCCTATATCGGATCGCATGATATTTCTCCAGGACATAAAATACGACCCAAGGAACCATAACCAACGCTTCGAAATGATCAAATTACATCTTTTGGCATTTTATGGCAATTAAACTTTAATTCCGCCAGTCGTGCCTGTATTATTGCCTGCCATGGTCCAGGCCGGACACCGTGGTATGTAGCTGGTACCGGATCGCATGATGTTCTCCAGGACATCAAATATGACCCACGGAACCATAACCAACACTCTGAAATGATCAAGTTACATAATTTTGGAATTTTAAGGAAATTAAACTGGACTTTCGATAGTCGTGCCTTTTATTATCGCGTGCCATGGTACAGGCCGGACACCTTGGTACGAAGCCGGTACTAGGTCGCATGATATTTGTCCGGGACATTTTTTGGCATTTTACGGCAATTATTGTGGAATTCTTCTAGTTGTGCCTGTATTATCGCCTGCTACGGTCCAGGCGGGGAGCCTTGGTACGGAGCCGGTACCGGGTCGCATGATATTTTCCGGGATATAAAATATGACCCAAGGAACCATAAACAACACGTCGAAATGATCAAGTTACATTTTTTGGCATTTTACGGCAATTATAGTGGAATTCTGCCAGTCGTGCATGTATTATCGCCTGCTATGGTCCAGGCCAGACGCCTTGGTACGGAGCCGGTACCAGGTCGCACGATATTTGTCCGGAACATTAAATATGACCCAAGGAACCATAACATATGCTTCGAAATGATCAAGTTACATTTTTGGCATTTTATGGCAATTAAACTGGAATTCCACCAGTCGTGCCTGTATTAGCGCCTGCTATGGTCCAGGCCGGACACCTTGGTACGGAGCTGGTACCGGATCGCATGATATTTGTCCTAGAAATCTAATACGACCCAAGGAACCATAACCAACGCTTCGAAATGATCTAGTTATAGTTTTTGGCCTTTTATGGCAATTAAACTAGAATTCCGTCAGTCGTGCCTCTATTATCGCCTGCCATGGTCCAGGCCGGACGCCTTGGTACAGAGCTGGTACCGGATCGCATGATATTTTTCCAGGACATCAAATATGACCCAGGGAACAATAACAAACGCTCTCAAATGATCAAGTTACATATTTTTGGCATTTTATGGCAATTAAACTGGAATTCCGACAGTCGTGCATGTATTATCGCCTGCCATTGTACAGGCCAGACGCCTTGGTACAGAGCCGGTACTGGGTCACATGATATTTTCCGGGATATGAAATATGACCCAAGGAACCATAACCAACACTTCCGAATGATCAAGTTACATTTTTGTCATTTTATGGCAATTAAACTTGAATTTCGCCAGTCGTGCTTGTATTAGCACCTTCCATGGTCCAGGCCAGATGCCTTGGTACGGAGACGGTACCGAATTGCATGATATTTGTCGTGGATATCAAATACGACCCAAGGAACCATAACCAACGCTTCGAAATGATCAAGTTACATTTTTTGGCATTATATGGCAATTAAACTGGAATTTCCCCAGTCGTGCCTGTATTATCGCCTGCCATGGTCCAGGTCGAACGCCTTGGTATGGAGCCGGTACCGGATATCATGATATTTGTCCGGGACATGTAATAGAAGCCAAGGAACCATAACCAATGCTTCGAATGTCCAGATTACATTTTTTGTCATTTTATGGGAATTAAACTGCAATTCCGCCAGTCGTGCCTGTATTAACGCCTGCCATGGTCCAGGCCGGACGCCTTGGTACGGAGCCTGTATTAGATCGCATGATATATCTCCAGGACATCAAATACGACCCAAGGAACCATAACCAACTCTTCGAAATGATCAAATTACATCTTTTGGCATTTTATGGCAATTAAACTGGAATTCCACTAATCGTGCCTGTATTATCGCCTTCCATGGTCCAGGCCGAACACCGTGGTACGTAGCCGGTATTGGATCGCGTGATATTTCTCTAGGACATCATATACGACCCACGGAACCATAACCAACGCTCTGAAATGATCAAGTTACATAATTTTTGCATGTTATGGAAATTAAACTCGAATTCCAATAGTCGTGCCTTTTATTATCGCGTGCCATGGTACAGGCCGGACGCCTTGGTACGGAGCCAGTAACGGGTCGCATAATATTGTCCGGGATATAAAATATGACCCAAGTAACCATAACCAATGCTTCAAAATGATCAAGTTACATTTTTTGGCATTTTACGGCAGTTATAGTGGAATTCTGCTAGTCGTGCCTGTATTATCGCCTGCTATGGTCCAGGCCGGACGCCTTCGTACAGAGTCGGTACCGGGTCGCATGATATTTGTCTGGGACATTAAATATGACCCAAGGAACCATAACATACGCTTCGAAATAATCAAGTTACATGTTTTGGCATTTTATGGCAATTAAACTGGAATTCCGCAAGTCTTGCCTGTATTAGCGCCTGCCATGGTCCAGGCCAAACGTGTTGGTACGGAGCCGGTACCGGATCGCATGATATTTTTCCTGGACATAAAATACGACCCAAGGAACCATAACCAATGCTTCGAAATGATCAAGTTATATTTTTTGGCATTTTATGGCAATTAAACTGGAATTTCGTCAGTCGTGCCTCTATTATTGCCTGGCATGGTCTAGGCGTGACGCCTTGGTAAAGAGCTGGTACCGGATTGCATGATATTTTTCCAGGACATCAAATACGACCCACGGAACCATAACTAACGCTCTGAAATGATCAAGTTACATATTTTTGGAATTTTATGACAATTAAACTGGAATTCCGACAGCCGTACATGTATTATCGCCTGCCATGGTACAGGCCGGACGCCTTGGTACGGATCCGGTACCGGGTCACATGATATTTTCCGGGATATGAAATATGACCCAAGGAACCATAATCAACGCTTCGGAATGATAGAGTTACATTTGTTGCCATTTTATGGCACTTAAACTTGAATTCCGCCAGTCGTGCTTGTATTAGCGCCTTCCATGGTCCAGGCCGGACGCCTTGGTACGGAGATGGTACTGGATTGCATGATATTCGTGGTGGACATCAAATACGACCAGAGGAACCATAAGCAATGCTTCGAAATGATCAAGTTATACTTTTTGGCATTTTATGGCAATTAAACTGGAATTTCGTCAGTCGTGCCTCTGTAATCACCTGCCATGGTCCAGGCAGGACACCTTGGTACACAGCCGGTACCGGATCACATGATATTTCTCCAGGACATCAAATACGACCCACAGAAGCATAACCAATGCTCTGAAATGATCAAGTTACATTTTTTTGGAATTTTATGGCAATTAACTTGGACTTCCGATAGTCGTGCGTGTATTATCGCCTGCCATGGTCCAGGCAGGACGCCTTGGTACAGAGCCGGTACCGGGTCACATGATATTTTCCGGGATATGAAATATGACCCAAGGAACCATAACCAACGCTTCGAAATGATCAAGTTAATTTTTTTGGCATTTTATGGCAATTAAACTGGAATTTCGCCAGTCGTGCCTGCATTATCGCCTGCCATGGTCCAGGCCGGACGCCTCGGTACGGAGCCTGTACCGGATCACATGATATTTGTTCGGAACATCAAATATGACCCAAGGAACCATAACCAACGCTTCGAAATGATCAAGTTAATTTTTTTGGCATTTTATGGCAATTAAACTGGAATTTCGCCAGTCGTGCCTGCATTATCGCCTGCCATGGTCCAGGCCGGATGCCTTGGTATGGAGCCTGTTCCGGATCGCATGAAATTTGTCCGGGACATAAAATACGACCCAAGTAACCATAACCAACTCTTCGAAATGATCAAATTACATTTTTTGGTATTTTATGGCAATTAAACTAGAATTCGGCTAGTCGTGCTTGTAATGTCGCCTGCCATGGTCCAGGTCGGACGCCTTGGTACGGAGCTGGTACCGGATCACATGGTATTTGTCTGGGACATCAAATATAACCCAAGGACCCATAACCAATGCTTCGAAATGATCAAGATACATTTTATGGCAATTAAACTGGAATTCGGCCAGTCGTGCCTGTATTATAGCCATCCATGGTCCAGGCCGGACACCTTGGTATGGAGCCGATACCGGATCGCATGATATTTGTCTGGGACATAAAATACGACCCAAGTAACCATAACCAACTCTTCGAAGTGATCAAATTACATTTTTTGGCATTTTATGGCAATTAAACTGGAATTCCGCTAGTCGTGCCTGTAATATTGCCTGCGATGGTCCAGGCTGGACACCTTGGTACGAAGCTGGTACCGGATCGCATGATATTTCTCCGGGGCATCATATACAAGCCAAGGAACCATAACCAACGCTTCGAAATGATCAAGTTTCATTTGTTGGCCTTTTATGGCAATTAAACCGGAATTCCGTCAGTCGTGCCTCTATACTCGCCTGCCATGGTCCAAGCCGGACGCCTTGGTACAGAGCCGGTACCGGATCGCGTGATATTTTTCTGGGACATCAAATACAACACAAGGAACCATAACCAACGCTTCGAAATGATCAAGTTACATTTTTTGGCATTTTATGGCAATTAAACTGGAATTCTGCTAGTCGTGCCTATATTATCACCTGCCATGGTCCAGGCCGGACGCCTTGGTACAAAGCCGGTACCAGATCATATGATATTTGACCGGGACATCAAATACGACCCAAGGAACCATAACCAATGCTTCGAAATGATCAAGTTACATTTTTTGGCATTTTATGGAAATTAAACTGGAATTCCGCCAGTCATGCCTGTACTATCGCCACCCATGATCCAGGCCGGACGCCTTGGTATGGTGCCGGTACCGGATAGCATGATACTTGTCCGGGACATCAAATACAACCCAAGTAACCGTAACCAACGCTTAGAAATGATCAAGTTACATTTTATGGCAGTTAAACTAGAATTCCGCCAGTCATGCCTGTATTATCACCATTCATGGTCCAGGCCGGACACCTTGGTATGGAGCCAGTACCGAATCACATGATATTTTCTCGGGACATCAAATACGACCCAATGAGCCATAACCAATGCTTCGAAATGATCAAGTTAAATTTTATGGCAATTAAACCAGAATCAGCCAGTCGTGCCTGTATTATCACCATCCATGGTTCAGGCCGGACACCTTGGTATGGATCCGGTACCGGATCGCATGATATTCGTCCGGGACATCAAATACGACCCAAGTAACCATAACCAACTCTTCAAAATGATCAAGTTAAATTTATTTTGAATTTTATGGTAATTAAACTGAAATTTCGTTAGTCGTGCCTGTAATATCGCCTGCCATGGTCAAGGCCGGACGCCTTGGTACGGAGCTGGTATCGGATCGCATGACATTTTTCCGGGACATCAAATATGACCCAAGAAACCATAAACAACGCTTCGAAATGATCAGGTTACATTTTATGACAATTAAACTGGAATTCCCCCGGTCGTGCATGTATTATCGCCATCCATGGTCCAGGTCGGACACCTTTGTATGGAGCCAGTACCGGATCGCATGATATTTGTCCAGAACATGAAATACGACCCAAGTAACCATAACCAACTCTTCGAAATGATCAAGTTACATTTTTTGCCATTTTATGGCAATTAAATTGGAATTCCGCTAGTCCTGCCTGTAATATCGCCTGCCATTGTCCAGGCCGGACGCCTTTTTACGGAGCTGGTACTGGATCGCATGATATTTTTCCGGGACATCAAATACCACCCAAGGAACCAAAACCAACTCTTCGAAATTATCAAGTTACATTTTTTGGCAAATTATGGCATTAAACTGGAATTCCGCCAGTCGTGCCTGTATTTATCACCTCCCATGGTCCAGACCAGACGCCTTGGTACGAAGCCGGTACCGTATCACACGATATTTGACCGGGACATTAAATATGACCCAAGGAACCATAACCAACGCTTTGAAATGAACAAGTTACATTTTTTGGCAATTTATGGCAATTAAACTGGAATTCCGCAAGTGGTGCCTGTATTATCGCCTGCCATGGTCCAGACCGGACGCCTTAATACGGAGCCGGTACTGGATAGCATGATATTTATCAGGGTCATCAAATACGACCCAAGGAACCATAACCAACGCTTCGAAATGATCAAATTACATTTTTTTGCAATTTTATGGCAATTAAACTGGAATTCCGCCAGTCGTGCCTCTATTATCGCCTGCCATGGTCCAATCCAGACGCCTTGGTACGGAGCCGGTACCGAATTGCATGATATTTCTCCGGGATATCAAATACGACCCAAGGAACTGTAACCAACGCTTGGAAATGATCAAGTTACATTTTTTGGCATTTCATGGCAATTAAGTTTGAATTTTGCCAGTCGTGCCTCTATTTTCGCCTTCGATGGTCCAGGCCGGATGCCTTGGTATGGAGCCGATACCGAATCGCATGATATTTTTCCGGGACATCAAATAAAACACAAGTAACCAAAATCAAGGCTTCGAAATGATCAAGTTACATTTTTTTGCATTTTATGGCAATTAAACTAGAATTTTACGAGTCGTGCCTATATTATCGCCTGCCATGGTCCAGGCCGGACACCTTGGTACGGAGCCGGTACCGGACCAAATGATATTTGTCTGAAACATCAAGTACAACCCAAGAAACCATAACCAACTCTTCGAAACGATCAAGTTACATTTTTTGGAATTTTATGGCTATTAAACTGGAATTCCGCCAAGTCGTGCATGTGTTGTCGCCTGCCATGGTCCAGGACGGACGCCTTGGTACGTATCCGGTACTGAGTCGCATGATATTTGTCCGGGACATCAAATACAACCCGAGGAACCATAACCAATGCTTTAAAATGATCAAGTTACATGTTTTGGAATTTTATGGCAATTAAAGTGGAATTTCGCCAGCCGTGCCTGTATTATCGCCTTCCATAGTCCATGCCGGACGCCTTGGTACTGAGCCGGTACTGGATAGCATGATATTTCTCCGGGACATAAAATACGACACAAGGAACCATAACCAATGCTTCGAAATGATCAAGTTACACTTTTTTGCATTTTATTGTAATTAAACTTGAATTCCGCCACTCGTGCCTGTATTACCGCCTGTCATAGTCCAGACTGGACGCCTTGATATAGAGCCGGTACCGGATAGCATTATATTTGTCCGGGAAATCAAATACGACCCAAGGAACCATAATTAATGCTTCGAAATTATCAAGTTACATCTTTTGGCATTTTATGGCTATTAAACTAGAATTTCGCTAGTCGTGCCTGTATTATCGCCATCCATGGTCCAGGCTGGACGCCTTGGTATGGAGTCGATACCCGATCACATGATATTTTTCTNATCAAGTTAAATCTTTTGGCATTTTATGGCTATTAAACTAGAATTTCGCTAGTCGTGCCTGTATTATCGCCATCCATGGTCCAGGCTGGACGCCTTGGTATGGAGTCGATACCCGATCACATGATATTTTTCTGGGACATCAAATAAAACCCAAGGAACCATAACGAATTCTTCGAAATGGTCAAGTTATATTTTTTGGCATTTTATGGCAATTAAACTGGAATTCCGCCAGTCGTGCTTGTATAGCACCTGCCATGGTCCAGGCCGGACGCCTTGGTACGGAGACGGTACCGGATTGCATGATATTTGTTGTGGACATCAAATACGACCCACAGAACAATAACCAATGCTCTGAAATGATCAAGTTATATTTTTTGGCATTTTATGGCAATTAAACTGGAATTCCGCCAGTCGTGCTTGTATAGCGCCTGCCATGGTCCAGGCAGGACGCCTTGGTACAGAGCCGGTACCGGATCGCATGATATTTCTCCAGGATATCAAATACGACCCACAGAACAATAACCAATGCTCTGAAATGATCAAGTTATATTTTTTTGGCATTTTATGGCAATTAAACTAGAATTCCGACAGTCATGCATGTATTATCGCCTGCCATGGTCCAGGCCGAAGCCTTGGTACGGAGCCAGTACCGGGTCGCATGACATTGTCCGTGATATGAAATATGACCCAAGGAACCATAACCAACGCTTCAAAATTATCAAGTTACATTTTTTGGTATTTTTTTCCTATTAAACTTGAAATTCGGTAGTCATGCCTGTATTATCGCCTGCCATGGTCCAGGTCGGATCCTTGGTACCGAGCCGGTACCAAATCTCATGATATTTTTCCGAGACATCAAATATGACACAAGGAACCATACCCAACACTTCAAAATGATTAATTTACATTTTTTGGCATTTTATAACGATTAAACTGGAATTCCGCTAGTCGTGCATGTATTATCGTCTGCCATGGTCCAGTCCGGACGCCTTGGCACTGAGCCGGTACTGGAACATGATATTTGTCCAGGACATCAAATATGACCGAAAGAACGATATCCAACGCTTCTAAATCATCATGTTACATTTTTTGGAATTTTATAGCAATTAAACTTGAATTCATCCAATCGTGCATGTATTATCACCTGCCATGGTCCAGGCCGGACGCCTTGCTACGAAGCCGGTACCAGATCGCATGATATTTCTTAGGGAAATCAAATACGACCCAAGGAACCATAAACAACACTTCGAAATGATCAAGTTACATTTTGGCATTTTATGGCAATTAAATTGGAATTCCGCCAGTCGTGCCTGTATAACCGCCTGCCATTGTCCAGGCCGGACGCCTCGCTACGGAGCCTGTACGGGATTGCATGATATTTGTTCCGGACATCAAATATGACCCAAGGATTCATAACCAACGCTACAAAATTATCAAGTTACATTTTTTGGCATTTTATGGCAGTTAAACTGGAATTCAGCCGGTCGTGCCTGTATTATCACCATCCATGGTCCATGCCGGACGCCTTGGTACGTAGCCGGTACCGAATCACATGATATTTCTCCAGGACATCAAATACGACCCAAGGAACCATAACCAACGCTTCGAACTGATCAAGTTACAGTTTTTGGCATTTTATGGCAATTAAACTGCAATTTCGCCAGCCGTGCCTGTATTATCGCCTGCCATGGTCCACGCTGGACGCCTTGGTACGGAGCCGGTTTCGGATTGCATGATATTTGTCCCGACATCAAATACGACCCAAGGAACCATAACCAATGCTTCGAAATGATCATGTTACATGTTTTGGCATTTTATGGCAATTAAACTGGAATTTTGCTAGTCGTGCCTGTATTATCGCATGTCAGGGTTCAGGCTGGACGCCTTGGTACGGAGCCGGTACCAAATCGCAAGATATTTGTTCGGGACATCAAATATGACCCAAGGAACCATAACCATAGCTTCTAAATGATCAAGTTACACTTTATGGCAATTAAACTGGAATTCCGCCAGTCGTGCATGTATTATCACCATATATGGTCCAGGCCGGACACCTTTGATATCGGTCTGGGACATCAAATACGACCTAAGTAACCATAACCAACTCTTCAAAATGATCAAGTTACATTTTTTGGCATTTTATGGCAATGAAACTAGAATTCGGCTAGTCGTGGTTGTAATATCGCCTGCCATGGTCCAGGCCGGACACCTTGGTACGGAGCTTGTACCGGATCGCATGATATTTGTATGGGACATCAAATATAACCCAAGGACCCATAACCAATCTTTCAAAATGATCAAGTTACATTTTATGGGAATTAAACTGGAATTCCGCCAGTCGTGCCTATATTATCGCCATCCATAGACAAGGCCGGACACCTTGGTATGGAGCCGATACCGGATCGCATGATATTTTTCCGGGACATCAAATACGACCTAAGTAACCATAAACAACTCTTTGAAATGATCAAGTTACATTTTTTGGAATTTTATGGCAATTAAACTGGAATTCCGCTAGTCGTGCCTTTAATATCGCCTGCCATGGTCCAGGCCGGACGCTTTGGAACGAAGCTGGAACCGGATCGCATGATATTTCTCTGGGACATCAAATACGACCCAATGAACCATAACCAACGCTTCGAAATGATCAAGTTACATTTATTGGCATTTTATGGCAATTAAACTGGAATTCCGTCAGTCGTGCCTCTATTATCGCCTGCCATGGTCCAGGCCGGATGCCTTGGTACAGAGCCGGTACGGGATCGCGAGATATTTTTTTGGGACATCAAATACAACACAAGGAACCATAACCAACGCTTCCAAAGGATCAAGTTACATTTTTTGGAATTTTATGGCAATTAAACTGGAATCCAGCTAGTCGTGCATGTATTATCACCTGCCATGGTCCAGGCCAGACACCTTGGTACGAAGCCGGTACCGGATCATATGATATTTTACCGGGACATCAAATACGAGCCAAGGAACCATAACCAACGCTTCGAAATGATCAAGTTACATTTTTTGATATTTTATGGAAATTAAATTGGAATTCTGCCAATCGTGCCTGTATTATCGCCTGCCATGGTTCAGGCCGGACACCTTGGTATTGAGCCGATATCGGATCGCATGATATATGTCTGGGACATCACATACGACCCAAGTAACCATAAACAACTCTTCAAAATGATCAAGTTACATTTGTTTGGCATTTTATGGCAATTAAACTGGAATTCCGCTAGTCGTGCCTTTAATATCGCCTGCCATGGTCCAGGCCGGACGCCTTGGTACGGAGCTGGTACTGGATCGCATGATATTTGTCCGGGACATCAAATACCACCCCAAGGAACCATAACCAACACTTCGAAATGATCAAGTTACATTTTTTGGTATTTTATGGCAATTAAATTGAAATTCTGGTAGTCGTGCCTGTATTATCGCCTGCCATGGTCCAGGCCAGACGCCTTGGTACGGATCCGATACCGGATCATATGATATTATTTTGGGACATCAAATACAACACAAGGAACCATACCCAACTCTTCGAAATTATCAAGTTACATTTTTTGGCATTTTATGGAAATTAAACTGGAATTCTGCCAGTCGTGTCGTATTTATCACCTCCCATGGTCCAGACCGAACGCCTTGGTACGAAGCCGGTATAGAATCGCAAGAAATTTAACCGGGACATTAAATATGACCCAAGGAACCATAACCAACGCTTTGAAATGATCAAGTTACATTTGTTGGCATTTTATGGCAATTTAAACTGGAATTCCGCCTGTCGTGCCTATATTATCGCCTGCCATTGTCCAGGTCGGACGCCTTGGCACGGAGCCGGTACCGAATAGCATGATATTTTTCCGATACATCAAATACGACCCAGGTAACCATAACCAACGCTTCGAAATGAACAAGTTACATTTTTTGGCATTTTATGGCAATTAAACTGGAATTCCACAAGTCGTGCCTATATTATCACCTGCCATGGTCCAGGCCGGGCCCCTTGGTACGGAGCCGGTACCGGACCGTATGCTATTTGTCCGGGACATCAAATACAACCCAAAAAACCATAACCAACTCTTCGAAACAATCAAGTTACATTTTTTGGAATTTTATGGTAATTAAACTGGAATTCCGCCAAGTCGTGCCTGTATTGTCACCTGTCATGGTCCAGGCCGGACGCCTTGGTAAGTAGCCGGTACTGAATCACATGATATTTGTCCGGGACATAAAATACGACCCGAGGAACCATAACCAATGCTTCAAAATGATCAAGTTACATTTTTTGGAATTTTATGGCAATTAAACTGGAATTTCGCCAGCCGTGCCTGTATTATTGCCTTTCATAGTCCATGCCGGACGCCTTTGTATGGAGCCGGTACTGGATAGCATGATATTTCTCCGGGACATAAAATATGACACAAGGAACCATAACCAACGCTTCGAAATGATCAAGTTACATTTTTTGCATTTTATTGTAATTAAACTTGAATTCCGCCACTCATGCCTGTATTATCGCCTGCCATAGTCCAGATTTGACGCCTTTGTACAGAGCCAGTACCGGATAGCATGATATTTGTCCACGAAATCAAATACGACCCAGGGAACCATAACCAATGCTTCAAAATGATCAAGTTACATATTTTGGCATTTTATGGCTATTAAACTAGAATTTCGCTAGTGGTGCCTGTATTATCGCCATCCATGGTCCAGGTTGGACGCCTTGGTATGGAGCCGATACCGGATCGCATGATATTTTTTTGGTACATCAAATAAAACCCAAGGAACCATAACGAACTCTTCGAAATGGTCAAGTTACATTTTTTGTCTTTTTATGGCAATTAAACTGGAATTCCGTCAGTCGTGCCTGTATTATCGCTTGCCATGGTCCAGGACGGACGCCGTGGTACGTAGTCGGTACTGAATCGCATGATATTTTTCCGAGACATCAAACATGACCCAAGGAACCATAACCAACGCTTCGAAACGATCAAGTTACACATTCTGGCATTTTTTGGCAATTAAACTTGAATTACGCCGGTCATGCCTGTATTATCGCCTGCCATGGTCCAGGTCGGACTCCTTGGTACGGAGCCAGTACCCAATCTCATGATCTTTGTCCGAGACATCAAATATGACACAAGGAACCATAACCAACGCCTTGAAATGATCAAGTTACATTTTTTGGCATTTTACGGCAATTAAATTGGAAATTCCGTCCAAGGCTAAATACGGCCGAGAGACCGATAGCGAACAAGTACCGCGAGGGAAAAATGAAAAGGAATTTGAAAAGAGTGCTTGAAATCTTCGGGACTGAAGCGGATAGGGGCCGACGATGCGCCCCGGTCGGACGTGGAATGGTGTTGAGCCGGTCTGCCGATCGACTCGGGGCGTGGACCAGCGTGGATTGTGGCATGATATTTCTCCGGGACACCAAATACGACACAAGGAACCATAACCAATGCTTCGAAATTATCAAGTTACCTGTTTTTGCATTTTATGGCAATTAAACGGGAATTCCACCACTCGTTACTGTATTATCGCCTGCCATGGTACTGGACGGACGCCTTGGTATGGAGCTGGTACCGGGTCACATGATATTTTCTAGGATATGAAATATGACCCAAGGAACCATAACCAACGACCCAAAATGATCAAGTTTCATTTTTTGGTATTTTATGGCAATTAAACTGGAAATCCGCCACTCGTGCTTGTATTAGCGCCTGCCATGATCCAGGCCGGACGCCTTGGTACGGAGACGGTAGCGGATCGCATGATATTATTCGTGGACATCAACTATGATCCAAGGAACCATAACCAACGCTTCGAAATGATCAAGTTATATTTTTTGGCATTTTATGGCAATTAAAGTGGAATTCCGTCAGTCGTGCCTCTATTATCACCTGCCATGGTCCAGGAAAGACGCCTTGGTACAGACCAGGTAGCGGATCGCATGATATTTATCCAGGACATCAAATACGACCCACGAAACCATAACCAATGCTCTGAAATGATCAACTTACATTTTTCTGGCATGTTATGGCAATTAAACTGGAATACTGACAGTCGTGCCTGTATTATCGCCTGCCATGGTCCAGGACGAACGCCTTGGTACAGAGCCAGTACCGGGTCACATGACGTTGTCCGCTAAATGTAATATGACCCAAGGAACCATAACCAACGCTTCGAGATGATCAAGTTACATTTCTTGGCATTTTTTGGCAATTAAACTTGAAATCCGCTAGTCATGCCTGTATTATCGCATTCCATGGTCCAGGTCGGATCCTTGGTACGGAGCCGGTACCAAATATCATGATATTTGTCCGAGACATCAAATATGACACAAGGAACAATAACCAACGCTTCAAAATGATTTGTTTATATTTTTTGGCATTTTATGGCAATTAAACTGGAATTCTGCCAGTCGTTCATGTA
This sequence comes from Nicotiana paniculata, assembly GCA_005239505.1. NCBI lineage: Eukaryota > Viridiplantae > Streptophyta > Magnoliopsida > Solanales > Solanaceae > Nicotiana > Nicotiana paniculata. The sequence goes on along the minus strand of ML348785.1, from coordinate 4,415 downwards.
TTATCTCCTGCCATGGTCCAGTCCGTACGCCTTGGTACGGAGCCGGTACTGGATCGCATGATATTTGTCCGGGACATCAAATACGACCCAAGGAACCATAACCAACGCTTCGAGATGATCAAGTTACATTTTTTGGCATTTTATAGCAATTAAACTTGAATTCAGCCAATCGTGCTTGTATTATCACCTGCCATGGTCCAGGACGGACGCCTTGCTACAGAGCCGATACTGAATCGCATGATATTTCTCAGGGACATCAAATACGACCCAAGGAACCATAACCAACACTACGAAATGATCGAGTTACATTTTTGGCATTTTATGGCAATTAAATTGGAATTCCGCCAGTCGTGCCTGTATTACCGCCTAATATGGTCCAGGCCGGACGCCTCGGTACGGAGCCTGTACCGGATCACATGATATTTTTCCGGGACAATAAATATTACCCAAGGAACCATAACCAACTCTACGAAATGATCAAGTTACATTTTTGGCATTTTATGGCAATTAAACTGGAATTCAGCCAGTCGTGCCTGTATTATCGCCATCCATGGTCCATGTCGGACGCCTTGGTACGGATCTGGTACAGGATCGCATGATATTTGTCCGGGACATCAAATACAACCCAAGAAACCATATCCAACTCTTCGAAAGAATTTTTTGGCATTTTATGGCAATTAAACTAGAATTCTACCAAGTCGTGCCTGCGTTATCGCCTTCCATGATCCAGGTCGGACACCTTGGTACGTAGCCAGTACCGAATCGCATGATATTTGTCCAGGACATCAAATACAACCTAAGGATTCATAACCAATTCTTTGAAATGATCAAGTTACATTTTTTGGAATTTTATTGCAAATAAACTGGAATTCTGCCAGTCGTGCCTGTATTATCGCCTATCATAGTCCAGGCCGGATGCCTTGGTACGAAGCCGGTACCGGATCACATGATATTTCTCTGGAATATCAAATACGACCCAAGGAACCATAACCAACGCCTCAAAATGATCAAGTTACATTTTTTGGCATTTTATGAAAATTAAACTGGAATTCCGTCAGTCATGCATGTATTATCGCCTGCCATGGTCCAGGCCGGACGCCTTGGTACGAAGTCGGTAACGGGTTGCATGATATTTTTCTGGGTCATTAAATATGACCCAAGGAACCATAACCAATGCTTCAAAATGATCAAGTTACATTTTTTGGCATTTTATGGCAATTAAACTGGCATTGCATCAGTTGTGCTTGTATTATCGCTTGCCATGGTCCAGGCCGGACGCCTTGGTACGGAGCCGGTACCGCATCGCATGATATTTTTCCGGAACATCAAATACGACCCAAGGAACCATAACAAACGCTTTGAAATTGTGAAGATACATTTTTTGGCATTTTATGGCAATTAAACTAGAATTCCGCAAGTCGTGCTTGTATTATTGCCTGCCATGGTCCAGGCCGGACGCCGAGGTACGTATCTGGTACTGAATTGCATGATATTTGTTCGGTACATAAAATATGACCCAAGTAACCATAACCAAAACTTTTAAATGATCAAGTTACATTTTTTGGCATTTTATGGCAATTAAACTGGAATTGCGCCAGCCATGCCTGTATTATCGCTTACCGTGGTCCAGGTCGAACTCCTTGTTACGGAATCGGTACCGAATCTCTTGATATTTTCCGGAGACATCAAATACGACACAAGGAACCATAACCAATGCTTCGAAGTTATCAAGTTAATTTTTGGCGTTTTATGGCAATTAAACTGGAATTCCGCCAGTCGTGCCTGTACTGTCGCTTGTCATGGTCCAGGTCGGACGTTGTATGGAGACGTTACCGGATCACATGATATTCTTTCTAGGACATCAAATACGACCCAAGTAACGATAACCAACACTTCAAAATGATCAAGTTACATTTTTTGGCATTTTATAGCAATTAAATAGGAATTCCGACAATCGTGCATGTATTATCGTCTACCATTGTCCAGGCCGGACGCCTTGGTATAAAGCCGGTACGGGATTGCATGATATTTGTCAGGGACATTAAATATGACCCAAGGAACCATAACCAACACTTTGAAATGATGAAATTACATGTTTGGCATTTTATGGCAATTAAACTGTAATTCCGCCAGTCGTGCATGTATTATCGCCATCCATGGCCCAGGCCGGACGCCTTGTATGGAGCCGGTACCGGATCGCATGATATTTTTTCGGGAAATCAAATACAACCCAAGAAACCATAACCAACTCTTCAAAAGGATAAAGTTACATTTTTTGGCAGTTTATGGCAATTAAACTAGAATTTCGCCAAGTCGTACCTGCATTATCGCCTTCTATGGTCCAGGCCGGACGACTTGGTACGTAGCCGGTACCAAATCGCATGATATTTGTCCGGGACATCAAATACAACCCAAGGATTCATAACCTATGCTTCGAAATGATCAAGTTGCATTTTTTAGAATTTTATGGCAATTAAACTGGAATTCCGCAAGTCGTGCATGTATTATTGCCTACCATGGTCTAGGCCAGACGCCGTGGTACGTAGCCAGTACCGAATCGCATGATATTTGTTTGGTACATCAAATATGACCCAAGGAACCATAACCTAAACATTGAAATGATCAAGTTACATTTTTTGGCATTTTATGGAAATTAAACTGGAATTGCGCCAGTCATGCCTATATTATCGCCTGTCGTGGTCCAGGTCAGACGCCTTGGTACGGAGCCGGTACCAAATCACATGATATTTGTCCGGGACATTAAATACGACCCAAGGAACCATAACCAACGCTTCGAAATGATCAAGTTACATTTTTTGGCATATTATGGCAATTAAACTGGAATTCCAGCAGTCGTGCCTCTATTATCGCCTGCCATGGTCCAGGCCGGACGCCTTGGTACAGAGCTGGTACCGGATCGTATGATATTTTTCCGGGACGTTAAATATGACCCAAGGAACCATAACTTACGCTTCGAAATTATCAAGTTAAATTTTTTGGCATTTTATGGCAATTAAGCAGGAATTCTGCCAGTCGTGCCTGTATTAGCGCCTGCCATGGTCCAGGTCGGACGCCTTGGTATGAAGACGGTACCGGATCACATGATATTTGACTGGGACATCAAATACTACCCAAGGAACCATAACCAAAGCTTCTAAATGATCAAGTTACATTTTTTGGCATTTTATGGCAATTAAACTGGAATTCCGTCAGTCGTGCCTCTATTATCGCCTGCCATGGTCCAGGCCGGATGCCTTGGTATAGATCCGGTACCGGATCACATGATATTTATCCGGGACATAGAATACGACCCATAGAACTATAACCAACGCTCTAAAATGATCAAGTTACATATTTTTTAGCATTTTATGGCAATTAAACTGGAATTCTGACAGTCGTGCCTGTATTATCGCCTGCCATGGTCCAGGCCGGAGGCCTTGGTACGCAGCCGGTACTAGTTCGCATGATATTTGTCCGGGACATCAAATACGACCAAAGCAACCATAAACAATGCTTCGAAATGATCAAGTTACATTTGTTGGCATTTTATGGCAATTATACTGGAATTCCGCAGAACGTGCCTGTATTATCGCCTGCCATGGTCCAGGCCGGAGGCCTTGGTATGGAGCCGGTACCAAATCGCATGATATTTTCTGGGACATTAAATACGACCCAAGGAACCATAACCAATGCTTCGAAATGATCAAGTTACATTTTTTGGCATTTTATGGCAATTAAACTGGAATTCCGCCTATCGTGCCTGTATTATCGCTTGCCATGGTCCAGGCCGGACGCCTTGGTATGGAGCCGGTATCGGATAGCATGATATTTGTCCGGGACATAAAATACGACCCAAGGAACCCTAACCAATACTTCGAAATGATCAAGTTACATTTTTTGGCATTTTATGGCAATTAAACTTGAATTCCGCTAGTCGAGCCTGTAATATCGCCTCCCATGGTCCATGTCGGACGCCTTGGTACAGAGCTGGTACCGGATCAAATGATATTTGTCCGGGACATTAAATATGAACCAAGGAACCATAACATACGCTTCGAAATGATCAAGTTATATTTTTTGGCATTTTATGGCAATTAAACTGGAATTCCATCAGTCGTGCCTCTATTATCGCCTGCCATGGTACATGCCGGACGTCTTGGTACAGAGCTGTTACCGTATCGTATGATATTTGTCCGGGACATTAAATATGACCCAAGGAACCATAACATACACTTCGAAATGATAAAGTTACATTTTTTGGCATTTTATGGCAATTAAACTGGAATTCCGCCAGTCGTGCCTGTATTAGCGCCTGCCATGGTCTAGGCCGTACGGAGCCGATACTGGATCGAATGATATTTGTCCTGGACATCAAAATATGACCCAAGGAACCATAACCAACAATTCGAAATGAT
>ML348783.1:0-24074 GCA_005239505.1 Nicotiana paniculata | reverse complement strand
ATAACTTGCATAATTAAACTACAAAGTAATAAAGAAAATCTGTACAATTTGATGTCTTGCCGTCTGAATCCCTTCTAATCTCTTCGAATCTCTTCTAAGTTGTGTTTTTGGGGTCTATTTATAAGTTTAGGAGAAACCCTAAACGTGTAGGAGACTTCTATTTCAACCGGGAAACACTTAAACTCGTCAAAACTCGAAATTGACCAGAACCAGGAGACCAGGCGTTTTGGCTCTAAGGCCTGGATAAGGCCAGGCCAGGCCTGGCTTTAGGAGGAAAACGCCCCCTAACGCCAGGGCCAGCCTGGCTTTAGGAGGCAAACGCCTGGATAAGGCCAGGGTGTTCCCTCTTCGCCTCTCAAGCGTATTTTCGACGTATTTGCATCCATTTAGCTCGGTTTCCATCTCCAATTCACCTACACATGAAATAAACTCCATTAAGCACATAAAAAGTGTATTTTTATCATTAATGCGCATAAACTGTAAGGCATATAACATGTTAAACTATGAATTCTAGTCTCGCATCAGAGGTCCATAACGGTGGGTCCCGGCCGAACTTAATTAAGCGAATTAGTCTTCAAAGAAAAATACAGCAATTTAGACAACTATTATTTAAAACAGGAATTAAAAGGGTCCTAAGATTTTTAGACTATAGGATTATTTCTATGCAGTACTTGGTAACTTTCTCCAGGTTGGGGTGCTACACATAGTATTAACGCACAGGTCATCATCTCCTTGACTACCCAATTATTATCTTTCAGTTGTTACTTAAACGTTCTTGTAGCTTCTAACTCGTGCCTTATGCGTGCACTACCTGTCCCTTAGCTATGGTCCTGGAGGTGTTTAGGACCTCTATTTAATGTGGTTCTAGACCGACTTAGGTTGCTAAAAAATGAGAAAACTAAGAGACAAACAAAAATTGAGATAGGACTGTCACATAAAGAGGAAATAGGGGCTCATGTTAACCTCCACAAGTAAACAGCAAATGCACGCAGCCCCAACAAACAACTTTTATCAATTTAAGGCCCCTATAGGCAGGATATCTAGATGAACATAAACAGAATATAAGACGACAGTTTATTAAAGCGAGCAGTGGTACCTATCAATTTGCCTACTGATTTTGTTAAAACTCTGAATCTGGGAAAACTTCAAGCAGTACTAAATCACAATTCTTTTTAGCCCCAAAATTTCTATAAGTTTGCCTAAGTGATGACCAGAACAGATCCTATAGGCATGGTATCTACAACTGTTAATCATAGACCTATAACATAGTTCATAAACGAGTTACTGATTTTAACAGACAGGTTTTTGTCTCTTAGACCCTATAGGCATGCTTTCTAATTTTCAAAATTAGTTAACTCCTATAGGCATGATTTCCAAGTGTTAGAACAAATTTGTTTATTTCCTATAGACATGCTTTCTAGTTTACATAATTAGTTAACTCCTATAGGCATGATTTCTAATTTACAGAATTAATTAATTCCTATAGGCATGATTTCTATTTACAGAATTAATTAATTCCTATAGGCATGATTTCTAGGTGCTGAAACTGATTTATTTATTTCCTATAGACATGCTTTCTACATTTGAAAAATGATTTCACCCTATAGGCATGATATCAAATTGACTTTTATAACTCCTATAGACATGACATCTATGTGAGCAGGAACTTTAAACAAATTGCCAGGCAAGTGTATTAAGTTACACAAATAAGATCCTATACACATGATATCTAATGCACATTGAGATTTGAAATATGCATAAAACATGGGTTCTTGATGCAGAATTGATAAACGACCTATGAACAAGATTTCTAGGATGCAAAGTATGAAACTTCAGATTTCACACGGTGAGACAAGATCCTATGGGCATGATTTCAAATGGTATGCACATAAAGAATCATCACAACAACCTATATGCATGATTTCTACCTGAACCTGTCAAAGATATATAACAATCCCTCCCCAGCTTTTACTAATAACCCCATATCCGTTTTTACAAGGATTATTACAGACCAATATGAATGAATTACACAAAGCTATTCATTACACTATAGGGAGCCTTAGCAAGCCCAACATCAACCCGGAAGCCATGCCTTCAAGCAAGCAAGTCTGATGTCCACAGGTAGTCCATCCATAATACACAAATGGGCTTCTGGTGTGTCAAATTCCCAAGGGCCTCAGGGACCCCGGGAAATGCTCACACCAGAACCTTTCTCCGAGAAATAGTTGTACATGATTGGAAGACCAGCCCCAGTGTGTCAGAGTTCGGAGGAGTCTCATGGACCCCAGGCAGTGCTCACACTGGGGGTGGTAGGACCCTAGATAACTAAGAGTAGAACTTTGAAAATAGTATATAAGGGTAGGTGATAATTTTAGAAAATCAGTTTGATTTTCAAAAGTGAATAGAAACAAGTTACAAGACTACAAACAAAACAGAACCACATCAGGTTCCAGGTAGTCGTCGCATTTTGTTTATGCGGTCCGCATTGTTGATATGCGACCGCATATTTCCATCGCATTCCTGATCCCAACAACTTCTCCTGGAGGTTTACGATCCATTATGCGGCCCGCAAACTTGTTATGCGGTCGCATAATGGACTGCATTTCCTTCGCTTGAATCGGCCAAACAATCTGTGGTGATTTGCGGTTTCCTTGAGCATTATGCGGTCCGCATGTTAAGTTTGCGGTCCGCATGTTCATTTTGCGGTCCGCATTTTGTCTTCATCTTGACCTTTTTTGGCTTTTTGATTTCATTTCCATGTTGTTGGGTCCTCAAGCCTCATGCACTGCAAAACATCAAAATTACAGAAGTATAACAGACAATTTCATTTAAAACGAGCTACAATCTAAGCAATTTTTATTAAATGTGCCGAAATTCTCCAGCACATCAACACCCCCAACATAACCTTTTGCTTGTCCTCAAGCAACTAAAACAACACTATCCTATTCTAGACTCTAACTAAACGATTAGGAACAATAGTGACCATGGACAGTTTTAATCGTCATTTTTGCAAGCATGCACGTTCGTTTATTTTCTCTTCCTGAACAATCATTGTTATTTACAAAGAAGCTAATCGACTTGTGAACTTTGAGCCTCGACCAATTTGAAAAAATGTTACTCTCAGCTGAGTGCATTTGCATTCGACTTCAAGAAATCAACTTCTGTTAAACCTCACAGTTCATGTGCCCTCACTAGAAAGAAGGTCCCAAAATCACAATATTTACAAAGACAACACACGGGGCAAATTCACAAGAACACTCACTCTCACAACGAATTTCAAGTGTTACTACATGCCATGCCATAGACTTGCCCTTATTTTAATTCATCGCCTATTCAAGAACATTCGGTTGGATATCCCATAAGGATTTTTTAAGCTTGTAATGTAGGTTTAGGAAAGGGTCGGATAAACATTTGGGATACAAGTGACTACACCATCCTTGAACACTACTCACATTTTTCTTACTTGTTGCACTTTGTTTCTTTTTCAAACCACATAGCCCTCATTGGCTCCTAGTTACTAACATAGAACCACCTTAAATAGCTTTCTAATTTTCTTCAAGGATCCATATATATATACACACATATATCTCTTTTTCTTTTCTTTTTCTTCTTTTTTTTTCTTTTGGAGCTTGAATAATTTCATGTAAATGTTTTGAGGTATACATTTCTACACTCAATGTACAACCTTATCAATTTCCACTTGACACCACACCCCCAACTTAGGCTTTTCGCCTCATTCTCACTTGTTCAAGGAGGGACGGGTTCAAAGAAGGAATTATTTCACAAAAGGGGTAAGGTTTGTAATGAGGTGGCCAAGAAAAGGTTAAAGGCTCAAATGGGTGACTAATGATAATATTTCTACAATGGGTATCTTGAAAGGCTAACTGGGTTTTCAAATAACACAAAGACTGCCTAAGGTCATTTCTCCAACCAAATGTAATTATCATTATCGAAAGACCTACCGGGAAAGTTCGAGATGACAGGAGTAAACACAAGAATTATTTACACAAATACTGAAACACATGGCACATGAACTGTTTGACTCAATATAGTTTTAGCTCTCTAGTCAACACTTGGCAACTCGGAGCTTTCATCATATTACATGCATAATTATAAGTAAACATAGAGTCAAAGAGCGAGCCTCAAGTTCACACAGATGATTAACCATAAAATATATTTTTTTTATATCAACGGAAGGGTACAGGTTATTTACAGACATACATGCTTGAAACTAGACAATTACACCAAACCGGTCAAAATGTTTCATCCTACTGCCATGGTTCTACTATTACACCCTTGGAAAAGAACACGACGAAGAAAAACCAAAGGGAATTCATTGTTAATTACTAAATATGTACATGCATACAACTATCTAATTGTTTTTGGTTCTTTTTTATTTATTTATTTATTTATTTATGACATATATACAAAGATAACACAAATATATACAAGAGTTGAAGAGAAATTTGCTTATATATACCAAGATCACTAAAATATGTACAAGATTTAAGGGGTATAAAAATATATACAAGGCTATCCCACCCCCAAATTAAAAGCATGCGTTGTCCCCAATGCACAAAAATTGTAAAACAGAGTATTAGGGGCTCCGTGGGGCGCACTAAGCGTTATGGGAGTTTGTAACCTGCTAAATGGTGGTGGGTTAACCCTCTAATACTGGGGCTGGGACTGATGAATCGCAACCTGAGGAGTGACCTCCACGGGTGGAGGAGGGACCTCCACATGACCTGATGATGGGACTGGGGCCTGGGAGCTGCTAGCCTCGCCTGATGGTAGCTGAGTGGTCGATGGATCGACTGGGGAGACCATATTTGCTAGCGAGTGTGCTATCGCCTGCATTATAGCTTCTTCTTCTTCTTCTTCTTCTTCTGCAGCAATAGTGATAACAACCTGTTTACCTTTGTCTTGAGGACCCTCATCCTCCTCGGACAATTCCTCTTCATCAGTCTCCTCCTCATCAGTCTCCCCATCCTCGGACTCTGCAGTGTGTCCGGAATCTTCCCCAGAAGGGATGTCAATGTGTGCAATGGGAGCTGATACTGGGGCTGGGACTGATGAATCGCAACCTGAGGAGTGACCTCCACGGGTGGAGGAGGGACCTCCACATGACCTGATGATGGGAATGGGGCCTGGGAGCTGCTAGCCTCGCCTGATGGTAGCTGAGTGGTCGATGGATCGACTGGGGAGACCATATCTGCTAGCGAGTGTGCTATCGCCTGCATTATAGCTTCTTCTTCTTCTTCTTCTTCTTCTTCTGCAGCAATAGTGATAACAACCTGTTTACCTTTGTCCTGAGGACCCTCATCCTCCTCGGACAACTCCTCTTCATCAGTCTCCTCCTCATCAGTCTCCCCATCCTCGGACTCTGCAGTGTGTCCGGAATCTTCTCCAGAAGGGATGTCAATGTGTGCAATGGGAGCTGGAGTCTGGGAAGCCCTGACAGTCTGTGGCTTGGGAGCTATCATCAATGTAGAGAAGTCAAGATCTAACCCAGAAACAGACATGCCAGCTCCCTGCTCTCCTTCCTGCCTGATAAGTGTGGGGAGGTTCTTCAGAAGCCGGTCTACCTTAGCATTTGTATGCTGAGCTAAGAGACCTAGCCTCGAAAGAGCTGGCAGTGCAGCAACAGGCTGGGAAATGGTAGCCTGTGAAGTAGGCTGTGGAGTGGTAGTGGATGCCACTGTGGCCGGAGAAGAGACAGGTGTCTAAGAATCTGAGATGTCTGTATCAGCAGGAATTTGGATCTGAACCTCTAGAGGAGCAGCAGCTACCTGTTGCGCCGCGTCACTAATGCGCGTGATATCAATATCCTTCAGCGCTTTCACCGTCTTGTCATGGTGCAGGAAAGGAGGTACTTCCATATCCTTACAGAGGGCTGTGATCACGCACGGGAAGGGAAGGGACATGGCCGTCTGGTTTTCCCGGACCCCTAACTCTCGAAAGATAATGTCACCCACATCAATCTTGATCCCGGTCATAATTCATGCAATGAGAAGAGCTTTCTCAATGCTTATATCAGTTTCATTCCTGGACGGTATCAAGATAGAGGTGACAAAGTTGAGCCAGAACCTTTCCTCTCGTGTGAGATCTTCCTTGAAAATTTTATGCATAGGGTCAATCCAATCTTGGGTCCCCTTTTCTATCACTGAGGCTATCCAGGCACGCTCACTATCTCTGTTGGCCCATTTGGTCTCGTACTCAGCTGTGCCCGGACTCCAGTTTGAAAAATGTAGATCATTTATAGTGCCTTTGTCACAAAGCACCAGCTTCCCCCGCACCACGACTGATTCACAGAAGACCTTGTTACGCTTTTGATGAGGTGTTCTGGAGGCTCCGTAGAATGCATAAAACTCTCGCACCAGTGTTCATTGAAATCATCCGGGATCTCAGTGAAGCATTCCCAGTTTCTTGCTTTAATGTTCTCTAGTATGTGAGGGTACTGCGCCTGTAGCCCATTCAGACTCAGTTGTTTCTCTTCAAGGATTTTCCGTTTCTTGAGCCCTTCTTTATACAGATTCATAGAGCCTGTGACCCCAAAACGGAGTTGGAAATCATCTCCTCTTTTTCTTCTTGCTTCAGCCTGTAAGTCGACTGATGGAAAAGTTTCCTCCTCATCAGACTGGGAGGGCTGTTCAACAACAGGTCGGGATGGTTCTGGTCGTGAACGCTTGGCTTGTTGTGCTTGTTGGCCGGTGGAGGCCCTTTTTTTAGTAGCAACAGATTTGTTGGGAGCCATATCTGAAAAGAACCTAAGTGTGAGCGACATAGAAGACATAAGAGGAAAATATTGCAAAGGAAGGAGACAATGCGACGGGTTATGCGCTCGCATAACCATTATACGGACCGCAAACCTGTCGCACATTTGTATGACTCCAGAAGAATTGCAGTTATGTGGTAGGTTATGCGATCGCATACCCACTATGTGGTCCGCATTCCCATCGCAAAACTATAGTCTTATAAAGATCAATCAACTATGCGATTGCAAACTTGTCGCACACAACAGTTCACAAGAGGCCACAGATTGTCTGGGTATGCGGTGGCTTTGCAGTCCGCATATCAGTTATGCGATCGCAAAAGCCTCTGCAATTTGGCATTACATCAGGCCACCTAGGGTTATGATTTACGGCTGCTTTGCGGACCGCAAATCGACTCTGCGGGCCACAAAAGTCATCGTCCCCAAGTTTTGCTTCTACCCCTAACAATGGTTGTCCCTAAATTAACTACCCAGCAAGCTCAACTTAACTAATAGGCAAGAACCCCCATGATGAGCAAATAACCCCAAAGAACAACACAAAATTAAAGAGAAAACAAAGGACTAAAAATAACGCTAACAACAAACACAAAATTAAAACTAAAAATAACAGAGATGAAGTAAAGAAAGAGGACATACCAGATTTAGATGAATGAGACGCAAGCAAGGAGATGAATTCAAGAAATGTGATCTTTGTACACTTGTCTAATTGCAAACTAGCCGTGTCCCTCTCTTATTTTTTTTGTTTTTTTTGTTTTGTTTAAGTGTGAATTGTGTGCGTGGGAGTTCTTGTGTGCAAATGAAGGGGGTTATGCGAAGGGGGGTATGGTTACTTACCTAGAGAGAATGTGGTGCGTAAGTGATCGCACAACACATTATGCGACCACATAAGTGTTATGCGGTAATGTTAGCTCAGGTCGCTCACACCCATTATGCGGTACACCTTTGCGGTCGCATAAACAATATGCGGTCCGCAAAGTGCATATCTTCGCCGCATTTTGGCAACCAATTTTGCCCCAACAATTTGTCCAGGTCGGCGATGACTATGCGATCCGCATAGTCAATATGCGACCGCATACGTGTAGCAAACTTCCCTTAGTGACTTTTCTTCCATTTCATTCGCAATTTCACCCTGTTTTATGACCTTTTGATCACCTTCACTCTAATACACACTTTAAATTGCTCATTTAATCTATCTAACAAAAATTAAAAATTAAAGGACAAAAAGGATGTTACCACCCATGGGTTGCCTCCCATGAAATGTTTGATTTAACGTCGCGGCACGACGAAGTTGGCCCCTCTTCGGGCTTACTCATTGGTCGGGCATGGACCATCTTTGAGAGCCAACTGTTCCACCAAGTGTTTTTCTCCATCTGTGCCCAAGTAGTGCTTGACTCGCCAGCCATTCACTTTGAAGGTTCGGAGCGCATCCTCATATTCTAATTCCACAACTCCAAAAGGGGAGACATCTACCACCTTGAACGGACCGGACCACTTCGATTTGAGTTTTCCCAGAAACAATTTGAGCCTTGAATTGAAGAGCAAAAACAAGTCACCCGACTTGAACTCCCTTTTCAAGATCTTTTGTCGTGGACGAACTTCATCCTTTTTTTGTACAAAGTTGCGCTCTCATATGCATGGAAACGGAATTCCTCCATTTCATTGAGTTGTGTTAACCTCAAATTTGCAGCTTCAGCCCAGTCCAGGTTCAACCTTTTCAGAGCCCACATGGCTTTGTGTTCCAGCTCTACGGGTAGATGACATGCCTTGCCGAAGACTAACCTGTAAGGAGAAGTGCCAATAGGGTTCTTGTACGTTGTGCGGTATGCCCAGAACGCATCATCTAGCTTCCTTGACCAGTCGGTCCTGCTTGCATTAACAGTTTTTGCTAGAGTATTCTTTATCTCCCGGTTGAAAACTTCAACTTGGCCACTTGAATGAGGGTGATAAGGTGTGGCCACCTTATGCTTGACGCCATATTTCTCCAGTATCCCCGTGAAAGCCTTGTTACAGAAGTGAGACCCACTATCACTAAGAATGGCTCTAGGAGTGCCAAACCGTGTGAATATGTTTTTCTTTAAAAATGCGGCCACACTCCTTGCCTCATTGTTTGGTAAGGGGATTGCTTCAACCCATTTGGACACATAGTCCACTGCCACCAAGATGTATTTCATACCACACGAGCTCACAAAAGGACCCATAAAATCAATTCCCCATACATCAAAGATCTCGACCTCCATCACAAAGTGCATTGGCATTTCATGCCCCTTAGAGATTGATCCTTGCCTCTGACATTGGTCACAAGCCTTGACTATTTGATTGGCATCATGATAAGTCGACGGCCAATAAAATCCACATTCAAGTACCTATGCCGCCGTTCGATTTCCCCCATGATGACCCCCAACCTGTTAGTCATGGCATGCCTTTAGAATTGGCATAATCTCCTCTTCTGGAACGCACCTCCTAATGATATTATCAGCACAAATGCGGAACAAGAATGGTTCTTCCCAGTAGTATTGCCGACACTCTCTCAAAAACTTCTTCTTCTAGTAAGCTTCCAATCCATACGGAATGAGGTCACTAACCAAGTAGTTAACAATATCGGCGTACCACAGAGTAGATGAAGAAGACAATGCCAAGATGTGCTCATCAGGAAAGGCATCATTGATATCAAGATTTTCCTTCGGTCGTCCGTCCTCTTCAAGCCTAGATAGATGATCCGCCACTTGGTTTTCAGTGCCCTTGCGGTCCATGACCTCAAAGTCAAATTCTTGAAATAAGAGGACCCATCGGATTAACCTTGGTTTGGCATATTTCTTTGCCATGAGATAGCGAAGAGCGGCATGATCGGTGTATACCACCACCTTAGACCCCAAAAAATAAGCTCGAAATTTTTCAAAGGCATATACAGTGGCAAGAAGTTCTTGCTCTGTCACAGTGTAGTTCACTTGCGCACCGTTGAGCGTCTTGCTTGCATAATAGATAGGATGGAGAACCTTGTTATGTTGTTGACCTAGATCTGCTCCAATAGCTACACCACTGGCGTCACACATGAGCTCGAATGGAAGAGACCAATCCGGTGTGACAATAATGGGTGTCGTGGTGAGCTTCTCTTTTACTTCCTCAAATGCCTTAAGGCACTTTTCATCAAACACAAACTTGGCGTCTTTTTCGAGGAGCTTGCACATAGGATTTACAATTTTGGAGAAGTCCTTGATAAGGCGCCGATAGAACCCGGCATGCCCCAAAAAGCTTCGGACACCTTTTACCGAGGTTGGTGGAGGAAGTTTGGAGATGATTTCAATTTTTTCTCGATCAACCTCTATGCCATATTTTAAAATTTTGTGGCCCAAGACAATGCCTTCATCCACCATGAAGTGGCATTTCTCCCAGTTTAGCACAAGGTTGGTCTCCTCACATCTCTTGAGCACTTCTCTAAGATTGTCAAGACAATGCTCAAAAGAGTTACCTACCACCGAAAAGTTGTCCATGAACACCTCTAGGAAATCCTCCACCATGTCTGAGAAGATGGACATCATGCATCTTTGGAAGGTAGCTGGAGCGTTGCATAATCCAAACGGCATCCGGCTAAAGGCAAAATTTCCATAGGGGCAAGTGATTGTTGTCTTTTCTTGGTCTTCTAATGCTATATTGATTTGGTTGTAGCCGGAATACCCATCAATGAAGCAATAGAATGATCTTCCCGCTAGCCAATCAAGCATTTTATCAATAAAAGGCATAGGGAAATGGTCTTTTCACGTGACACTCTTGAGCTTCCGATAGTCCATGCACACTCTCCACCCAGTGATCGTCCGTGTTGGGATGAGCTCATTCTTTTCATTGTGGATTACTGTCATGCCTCCCTTCTTTGGTACACATTGCACCGGACTCACCCAAGAACTATCCTCAATGGGGTAAACAACCCCGACATCCAACCACTTGATTATCTCTTTTTTGACCACCTCTTGCATCGATGGATTCAATCTCCTTTGGTGTTCAACACTCGGCTTGCTTCCTTCCTCCAATTGGATTTTATGCTCACAAATTCCGACGGGAATTCCTCGGATGTCCGCTATTGTCCATCAAATTGCTTGTCGGTGTTCCCGCAAGACATTTAAAAATTTACCTACCTACACATTATCCAACAAAGAGGAAATGATTACGGGTAACGTATCATTAAAGCCAAGAAATTTATACCTTAAATGTGATGGAAGTGGCTTGAGATCAAGTTGTGGTGGCTCAATGATGGAAGGCTTTGTGGGAGGAGTGGCTCTATTCTCTAAGTCAAGAGAGAGTTTCTTCGGTGCATAAGTGTAGGACCCACGTCCTTCCAATGCATTCACGGCGTCTACATACCCCTCCATGTCTTCACCATCAAAATTTACCAAAATTGCCGCCAAGGCCTCACCGAGGCACTCTTCCTCCATCTTCATGTCACTAGCATCCCCGAACTCATCAACAACACCTATGACCGAGATCCCTTCATATGCATTCGGCAGCTTCAAATCATTACTACCTTGGAAAGTGACTTCCTCATCATTCACTCGGAACTTGATTTCATTTCGTTCCGAGTCCATCTAAGCTTTTCCCCTATCAAGGAATGGTCTTCCCAATATGATAGGAATTTATTTGTCAACCGCACAATCAAGGATAACAAAGTCGGCCGGGAGAAGGAACTTCCCCACTTTCACTAAGACATCATCAACAATACCCACGGGTTTCTTGATTGAACGGTCGGCCATTTGCAATCTCATACTCGTAGGTCTTGGCAAACCCAATCCCGCTTGCTTGTAAATAGCAAGAGGCATCAAATTGATGCTGGCCCCATTATCACAAAGTGCTCTTGCAAAATCTCTCGACCCGATAGTACATGGGATGATAAATGCTCCCGGGTCTTCCTTCTTCTCAACAGTTGTCGTAGCAATAATAGAACTAACCCGGTGAGTCATACTCACCACTTCATTCTTGGTAGATCTCTTCTTGGTCATCAAGTCCTTTAAGTATTTGGCAAATCCCGACATCTCTTGGAAAGCCTCTAAGAATGGGATGTTCACCGACAATTTCTTCAAAATATCATAAAACTTCTCGAACTTGCTATCATCTATCCGTCTTGCAAGCCTTTGAGGGAATGGAGGAGTAGGTCGAGGGATTGGTGGAGGAGCTTGTGCGGTCTCCTTCACCTTTTCCTTAACATCTTCATGCTTTGCTTTTTGGACTTTCACCTCTTGGGAGGGATTCTCACTTTCAACAACAACTGGCACTTCAACTTGTGCCTCAACTTCTTGCTCATGTCATCCACTTCAACTACTTGATCACATTCATCTTGAAGTACTTTCCCGCTTCCAGTAGTAATATCCATGCAATGAGAAGATGGACCACTTGCGTTCCCCTTTGGGTTGGCAATTGTATCACTTGGAAGAGTACCTTTGAGCTTTGGATTTTGTTCTCTTGAAAAGTCTCGCATTTGCATCTCAAGATTTTGTATAGAGGCGGTGTGTGACCCCACGATTTCGGACATGTTCTTCATTATAGCATCACCTCTCTCTTGAATTTGCAAGATCTTTTCAAGTATTCCTTCCAACTTGGATTCATTTGAAGGACCCTCCTTATAGTGCGAGGAGTTAGAATATTGCCCCTTTGGTGGAACGTAGGGGTTGGAACTCCGGTTGGCATAATTGTTATTGTTGTTATTCCAATTACCTTGACTCGATCCACCTTGATCATTGCGCCAATTTTGTTGGCCTTGGCCTTGCGAGTTTGGCCTCCATTGATTTTGTTGGAGATACCCACCTTGAGAATTATGGACATAGTTAGCTTCTTCGAATTCTTGATTTCCCATTAGTTGCATATCTTCCACAACATTTACCTTCTTTGTCTGACTTTCCGTGAACATCTTGGTTAGCACATCAATGTTTGTGGCAAGCCCGGAAATCAATTGGTATCTCTCTTGGTTTTCTTTGATAATGTTGGTTAGAGAAGGAGTACCATAAGAAATTCCACAACTAGCATCTTTAGAATGCCATGCTTGATTGTGTTTGGCCATTTTATCCAGAATCTACGTAATCCGGGTGAATGATTTGTCCATAAAAGATCCGTTTGCTGTATTTTTTGCTAGGGACTGGGACAATGGACCCAAACCCATGTAGAACTTTTCCATCAAAATGACATCCGGAAAACCATGGTTCGGTGACCTCACTAAGTATAACTTGAATTGATCCCACACTTCATGTAAGTGTTCTCCTAGTATTTGTTTGAAGAAGAAGATTTTATCTCTAAGCTCAGGCTTCTTGCTCTGTGGGAACCACTTGGACAAGAAGGCACAGACAAGCTCGGGCCAAGAAGTGATAGATTGAGGAGGTAGATTTTGAATCCACTTTCTCGTTTCTCCAGTTAATGAGTATTTGAATACTCGCAATCTCAAGGCGTCGTCCGTTACATTGTTCTGTTTATGCATGGCGCACACACCCAAGAAGTTCCTAAGGTGTTGCATTGGATCATCATCAGTAGAGTTCCTGAATAATCCTTCTGCCTTAAGCATTAGGATTAACCCGTGCTCTACTTTGAATGTAGCAGCTTCAACCAGTGGAGGAAAGATAGCGTTGGTATCATCAAGATATTCCTCAATGTCCGCAAAGGGATTCTCCTCTTCATCATAATCGGCCATTCTTACCTATCACACAAAGCAAAGCAAGCAAAATGTGATGGAATAGAAACGATGTAAAGTAAAGTGCACACTAGTTAGTAATTTCAAAACCGTATTCCCCAGCAACGGTGCCAAAATTTGATACTCTCAAATTACACTTTAAAATAGTGTAAAGTGATTGATGTCAAATATAGTAACCCAACTAGGTTGAGGTCGAATCATAGGGAATAGGCGTGAAAAGTTTACTTGAGTAGTGTGAAGCTTAACTTAAATCGTATTTCTATTCCGTTAGAGTAACAAGAGTATTGTAGTTGATCGTATGATAATTGGGTGAACTAGTAACAAATATGATTGTAATTAATTTGGTAACTAAACCAAGGTTGTGTCCCCTTCAATGAAATGTAATGCTATCGGTGTTAATATGATATATTCTAAAGGAAGGTCCTTTTGATATGCAAATGATTTCTAAATAACTACCCAGTATTTTGCAATAGTTGGGTAGTATTTCCTCCTTATGATTTTTCCAAATATAAAAGAGTTTCATTTAAGAGTGATCAATTTATGCCAAATAAAACCAACTTATTGCTAAGCGATTCTATTAAACAAGGTTTAAAGCCTTGAGCCTTTGATATTTACTTCTATCAAACTCTAACTCACGTTTCCAAGTAAAGAAAGAATATAATGACACTTGTTAATGTTTGCAACCACCAACAATAAATGAAGAATGAGAAATAAATATGTATCAACCAACCATTATATATATTCAATGTTAAACATTCATTAACATTATACTCATTTAGGGTCCACAACCTTAGTATTTAAAACTAGCCACACATGCTAAAATACAAAAAGAAGAGAATATTAAAGGTCATAGTGCTTACAAAAGTGCAAGATTCTTCACTTTCAAAGCTTCCAAAAGATGAAAATATTCAAAGCTTGGAATGTAGCTCATTTTTCAGAAAAGATGCCCCCACAAAACCCTAATAAATCTATTTATAGTGGCTAAAAATCGGGGCCAATTTCGGACAAAAATACCCTTCCAGGTCAATTATGCGACCGCATATCTGTCGCATAACAGACATGCGGTTCGCATTTTCTTCAGTTCCATCGCATCTTCGCAACCCTAGGTTCCAGGTAGTCATCGCATTTTGGTTATGCGGTCCGCATTGTTGATATGCGACCGCATATTTCCATCGTAGTCCTGATCCCATCAACTTCTCCTGGAGGTTTGCGATCCATTATGCGGCCCACAAACTTGTTGTGCGGTCGCATAATGGACCGCATTTCCTTCGCTTGAATCGGCCAAACAATCTGTGGTGATTTGCGGTTTCCTTGAGCATTATGTTGTCCGCATGTTAAGTTTGCGGTCCGCATTTTGTCTTCTTCTTGCCCTTTTTCGGCTTTTTGATTTCATTGCCATGTTTTTGGGTCCTCAAGCCTCATGCACTGCAAAACATCAAAATTACATAAGTATAACATACAATTTCATTTAAAACGAGCTATAATCTAAGCAATTAGTATTAAATGTGCCGAAATTCTCCGGCACATCAAGGATATATGTTAAATACTAATTTGATAAAATAATTCATAAAAATAGCTAATAAATGATAAAAATGATATTTATGCTTAAAAAATAATTACTTAATATTATAAAAATATGAAAGGTCATTTTCTTGTAAAATAAAGTAATTATGCACATATGGGCTATTATTGCAATTATAGCCTACAGATAATAGGGTTATGCGTAAGATAATTAAAGCTTAATATAAATGACAAAATTAAGCAATAAAATTATCATAAAATTATTTGTCATGCAATTAGCAATTATTTATATAATAGAGCTACTGGGATACATTAATTAAAAATCCTTTAAAAAATGCAGAAATTATGAAAAAATATTTAATTGATGCTCATGCATTGTTTTGAAGATATATATGCATTTTGAAAATATATATGAGAAAAATTGGGTAGCAACAAGGTCTACCTTAAATTAATCATAAACTTTCTTCTATGACTGTAGGTGTGTGTCCAATTCATTATTATCTTCCCTGGGACAAAATGGTGTACAACTCTATTGTGCTCATCTCATGACATTAAGTTTGTGGACTGCTTTCATCATATTGCAGGGAAAACATATCAACAAACAGACATGGACTTCTTAGATTCTGAAAAAGATACTTTCTGAGATGATGGTTTCATTGTTTCAACAACAGTTCTAGTTGGTAGCCAATGTTGGAGATTCACGGACTATAATATCGAAGGGCGGAAAAGGTAACAGCTTAAAAAGTTCTGGAATTTGAGAATAGAAATAGTTGGAGATAGTTTCAGCAGCCACCAGGGGGTGAGGAATGATTCTTTTTTAATTGTCTGCTTCATGTAAAAATGTGATACTGGCGGTGAGCATATGATCTTCAAGCGTTACCCACCAACAACTTTAATTGTTAAGAAGTCCATGTCTGTTTGTTGGACTAATAGTTAGTGTTGTAGGTAAGAATCACTCCTTCCTCATTTAAAAGCACTGACATAATTATGAAGCTATCAATGACCTCATCGGGTATTTCATGGAAATAAACCTTGCAATTAAACACCAAAGTAAGTTATACTCTATATAAAATACTCACATTCATCAGCAAAATTTCAGCAAGAAGGTTTGGGAACAAAATCAACTAGAGCCAGTATCAAAGTGAGGGGCTTGTACAATAGCACATTGAGAATCCCGACATAATGTTCCACTAAGCAGATAATAGGAGAAGCATTTGGGGCATCTTTATATAATGGGAAAAGTATATTAATACAACCATTTTTTCCTAACTGAGTCATGATAATCTAACCAAGAGTATTAGACACAATTTTGCATTAACGCCACAACTACTGTGTATCTGCACTTCTTGTAAAAATAAATTATCATTACTTACAAAGCCTAAATATGCCCAATAATAATTGTGGATCCAAGTCCTCCAGAAAATATCTCAGCATATTGTCCAAAATGTCAGGTGGAATAGACTTAATTCAAGAGAAAATGGGAAATGAAATGAAAAGGACAAAATCAGTTTCCAAAATGACCACATTTTGATATATGGAGTATTTTAACACAAAATGATACTATACAAGTACAACAACCAATATACATCCAACACTTTACAATGTAACACACAAAAAAACTATAATACTCCATTTAGATTATAATTACTCGTGAAAAATAGGAAGAGAAAAAACATATGCCAATTTGGTTCTTTTTTTCTTCTCGCCCCTGCCAAAACAACAGTGACAGCTCAGTTAAAACTTATAGTCATCTCTCTTTATATTTATTGGAAAAGCAAATTGTAAATACCTGATGATTCCACCATCTCTAGCTTCATCTCAAACTAAATTACGGAAAACTTCTTTTCACACCACATTTCTAGCTTCATTCGTTATTTGTCCATCATCATCATAAACTAAAATCTACAACCTTTTTCTACTTGTCACGCATGAAAGAGCAACATACAATTGCCCATGAGTAAATATTGGCTTCTTCAAAAATAACCCCACATGAGACAATGACTGGCCTTGACTTGTTCTAATTGTCATGACAAAAGATACAACAATTGAAAATTGTCTTCGCTGGAACTTAAAAGATATTTTTGCATCTGATGGTGTCAATGCCATTCTCAGGATAAGCACTTTTTGTCCAGCCATATTACCAGATAAAACCTTGGCTTCAATAATTTGATTTTCAAGTCTTGTGATGATCAACCTCGTGTCATTACACAATCCTGATGACTGGTCAATATTTCTTAGCAACATCGCAGGAACACCAACATTCAAAGTGATAGAGTGATTTGGAATTCCAGAACATTTAATACTATTTAGGAATTCTAGGGTATGTACATGCTCCAAAGCTGGAAAAGAATAATCAGACATACAAACGGTATCAGAACTCAAATATGTCTTCTCAGGACTATTATTGAGTGAAACCATATATTCATTGATTGATTCCACCATACAAGAGTCAAAGCAAGAATAGCTCTTTGCTGGAGGTTATATATGTCACAGGAATGGCTAAAGATATCTGGATATGTACTTTCAACAATTGCCGATATTGGATCATCACAATTACTTATGAGAAGATCATCATGGATTTGGACCTTCTCAATGCCATCAATGGAACTCCCAATGCTTTCACCATCAATTGCCAAAATCCATTCAGAAAAATTTCTTAACTCATTCAAATGTGCATCTAACTAATCTCTTTGTAACCTCATATTCTTTGTTAATTTAAAACTTCACAGTGGGTCCACAAATACGAAGAATTAAGAGTAGCGCTAACAATATCTTGGCTAGATCCTTTTGCAATAACATGCAAAACTTGTCGGAAGTCTCCACCAAGAACAATTGTTTTACCTCCAAAAGGTTTATCAGCACGGGATGTATCTTTAAATTAGAATATCTCTAAGAGTTTGATCAAGAGCTTCAAAATAATATTTATGCATCATCGGTGCCTCATCCCAAATAATCAACTTTGTCTTTATAATCAAATTTGCTAGAGGACTACCTTGCTTTATCTTGCATGTTGAATCGTCAATTGGATTGAGAGGAATTGCAAATATCGGATGAGCTGTTCTACCACCTGGTAACAAAAGAGATGCAATTCCACTTGATGCAACAATTAACACAATGTCTCCTCTCGATCGTATGCCAGAAGACAGAGTCTTGCAAATAAAAGTCTTTCCAGTTCCCCCGTAACCATACAAAAAGAAGAATCCACCTTTGGCTTCATTCACTGCCCTCATAATTTTGTCATAAACCGACTTTTGTTCAGCTGTCAAATTCATTAATAATTGTTGACATTCCTCTAACAGAGAACATTGATTATAACGCAATTCATCATGGATTAATCTATTGCTATGGTCAATTTCTTCCTCATTGTAAAGAGGTCTTGGCATTGTTGGAAAATCCTGAAAACTTCTTCCACAACTTTTCAAAACTTATTCCAGCTTTCGCAAACAACAATTTTTCAATTCATCATTTGTTAGCTCTGCCTCCGAAAGAACAAACAGAATTATAGAATTTAGATAAACATAATATAAAAAAGATATTACATGATTAAACAAATAAGGTATATTTAATTTAGCTTTTAGTTAGGTTAGTTATTTTTAATTATGATTTACACAACAAAGAACTTTGAATGTTATATCCCATAACTCCATATTATCTTAGAAATAAAGGTCATAAATTAAAAAATATCAATAATAAAAAATTAAGTAAAGAAATCAAGTACAAAGAGTTAGAAACTGTTTTATATAAAAATAAAATTTGCAGATTTTGATTTAAATTTTGCTTTGTGCAAAATTTAGTCCATGAGTTATTAAAGACTATATTTGTTAACCCTTTAAATATACTTGGAGCTAGCTTGGTTGTATCCTCAGATGTACACTCAAATTTCCCAACAGCATATATAGGTATGTAATTTTTTGTCCACTTTTCCTCTGTATAACTATATTTAGTTATTATGCTACAAATAACTACTTTATTGATATCCTCATATTTACACTGAAACATTATTTGATAACTTGAAAATAGAAAGTTTATATTTATACCTGGATTAGTCAACAGCACTCTTTCTTCATGGAGGATATCTTATGATAATAATTGTCATGTTGATTGCCAAACATATTCTGGCTGAGACATCGAATTGGATAACAGTAACATAGCAAATAATTGCCTAAGATATGATGGCATTCCCAAGTTACTTGCTTCCTTTATGACATTTATATATTATTTATCATCATCCAATAACCCAAGTGCATAACATGCATCTCTAAAAGTGAAATGGTTATGATCGTTGATTCTTTTAAGATCGTCATAGGATTTTGGACCTTAAATGACATTTAACAACAATTTGAGATAATATAATTCACCAGTTACAGGTGGAGCAAAGAAAATTCTTCCAATGAAAAATACAAAAGTCTTCTTTTCTCCCTGAGTAGTAATTAAATTCAAAAAATTCAGTTGTTATATATATGTAAAGTATACAATATATATTCGCATAATCTTTTTACTTTACATAAATAAGAAACAAAATACGTGTGTTCAGGGGCATTAACTTTATGAAAAAGAAATTTCATAAAAAGAGCCGAAAAATGTGTGATTCAGCCCATAAAATGTAAGGGCAAATAGAAATTTGAATTCCACGCAACGAATTTAGGGGCTTTAACTTTATGAAAAATATATTTCCATTAAAAGAGTTGGAAAATGTGTGATTCAGCCCATAAAATTGGGCAAATAGAAATTTGATTTCCAAGCAACTAATTTAGGGTTTATATCTAAAATTAAGGAGGAACTCATCTCCTTAAACATACCTCGAATTTTGGGCAAATAGAAATTTGAATTCTAAGCAACTAATTTAAGGTTCATATCTAAAATTAAGGAAGAAGTCATCTCCTTAAACATACCTCGAATTGGATTTTGGTTGGAGATGATAAAATTTAACAGTTGCTCGGAAATTGTAAATCTTTTCCAGGTAGAAATCCCTCAATTTTAGATAATAAACAATTCGATCTGAGGAGCTGTTACCCGTTTATGATTTTGTATAACATACCATGTTCCTTGTTGCTGAGTTTCTTCTCATCTTTCATGACAAAGTGATATAACAATGGTGGGAATTGGGAGAACTGGGAACGTTTTTAGAAAGAGATAGAGATAAGAAGCTTGCCTTTAATATGAAAGACTGTACGTGCTTCTGCAATTTTCAGTATTTTTTAATATATTTAGTTGAAAACATATTAAGTAATGGAATTTTTTTAGAAAAGAGGCAATAAAACTGGGTTGAAATAAGTTGCCAAATGTCTTGTTAATAGGTTACCATTTGGCTTTTTAATAATTTGCCACTTGGCTAAATGAAAAGACAAAATATATATATATAGATATAGATTTCTTCTCGATTTCAGTTAATTAAAAAAGAAAATCATGTTCCCGACCAAGCATATATTTTAATTTTAAAATGAAGTCAACTTAAAAAATGCTTGAGAGAAAAATTTCTTACAAAATTCCAAAGGTTCTTGTAAATATTTTCTTGGGAAAAAAAAAAAGAACAACAAATTGCAGGCTCAATTTCAACTCCATTTGTTTTGTTTCTTTATATTCTTTTCTATATCTTCATTATAGTTTGTAGCAAAAAAGATAGGAAGAATTGATCTCAACGTTCAAAAATAGACATATAAATATATTACTAATTTGGTTAAATATTTTTAAGTTTCCACTTTAATTTCCAGATTGCAAAATTATTTCTCCGACATAAAAAACTTTTAACAATTAAAAAACCACCATATCTGCTAAAAATGTATATTTTCTTTTATGGTGGCATCAGGAATGAGGTAAATCTTCTTTTCAAGTTTTCAAATTTTATTTCAATTTATCAAGTTCTTAACATAGAACTTTGCCTAATATTGGAGATTCACAGCTTTAGTTAAAGAGATTGTGCTTTTTATCCTTTTTAAAGCACATGTCGTAAACAAAGTGGCGCAAGTACTGTCGTAGGCGGCTTTCCATCCGTGCTCCATGACTCCTTGGGTGCACCCCGTAACGTCCTGGCAAACTTTCTGTGATGACCCAAAGGTTCATCTTATAAATTAAGACTGTATTCCAGGCTCATTAACCTTAATAAGGTTAATTTTAATTATCTTGATTTGTGTGCGCAGTTCGGGCGTGAAACCGGAAAGCTTTTATGTGAAAATATGAGAAATAGTAATCTTTGGAAATTAAATTTGATTTTAGTTGATTTTGTTCAATATTTTTAGTAAACGGACCCAGATCTATGTTCCGACGATCCCGAGATGTCCGCAGTAAAATATGGGACTTGGGCGTATGTACGGAACAAAATTCCGAGATCCCTAACCTTAGAAATCAATTTTTGAAAGAAATTATTTTGCTGGATTTTTAATGAAATAAAGAAATAAATTAATATAAGTGAGTTTAACCCTGATTACCCAAATGGTAAATTCAGGGACTCCAAAGGGGTATATTAGTTAATGTAGTTAAGAAATCAAAATTTGAAGGATAAAAAGGTCTTTTGGTAAGAAAGAATGTTCAAGAAGATAAGGTTAGACAGCTGTACATGTACTATTTCAGCCTAATAGGATAAGGAATATCCTCCAAAGATGCTACCCTGAATTTCCCTATAAATAGACTAGGATATTCAGAAGATAAGGGACCTTTTGGGGATAGACTTTTCTCAAGGACTTTTTTTAGACTTTTCTGGATATTCTTGAGCTGTTAGGATAAAATCTTCCCCATTTCTCAGAAATACTGACTCAACTTAAGAGGTTTTGGAAAAGAAGACTACTATTAGAAGAATCTGATTTCCTTTTTAAAAAAACAAGTTCATAAGGATATGGCCTAGTTTCAGTTGCTATTCTCTCTGTTTGAATTTTGAGGTTTTCTGGAAGTTTTTTCTTTCAAGTATTTATACTCAAGATCTCTGGGGGGTATTCTTGCTGGACTGGTTGTTTTTCTCTGGGATTTCTGCTATTTGTTGTTGATTTCTCTTCTTCCTTGCTGTTATTGTTCCCACTTGACCTTTATTTGGTCAAGTCTTATTGTTATTATCTCTCTAAAGGTATGTATCAGTTCATCTCTTCTTAATGAAATTTTTGGACTGGAATTCTCATTTTTCTGCTTATTGTGTAAAACTGTTTGCTCTTGACAAATGAAGTTATTGTTCTTGTTTTGTTTAAATGTGACTGTGCAGATGTTTCATTTATATTCTGTGAGTGTGATAGGCAGTGTTTCTGGTGTTAGCTTACCTCTTGTTAGTGCATGATTGTTTGCTTAAGATTATGTGTGATGAGTACTCGTGTTCCTATGTTAGGAAACAAGCTGCATTAAGGTGTTGAATCTAACCTCCTCTATGGTCAGATTCCATCAATAAGAGTGCAGAAATATTTTTTTAATTAAGTCTCCTTGGTCAATAAAGAGATTCAACAAGTAAATCTCTAGATAGGCCAGTATTAGCACTAGGGTAGATGAGTTTGACTCATTGATAGTCAAAACTNTTACGGAAAAGAATCTGAACCTGCACAGTGGTCGGATTTACTCCTCAAAGTGCCAATAGTGGCCAAAGTATTTGACCAAATACTAGCTGAAATAAGCATGACTATAAAAGTCTAAACAAAGCAGCATCATTGGATTTGAATCTGACCCCTTCTATGGTCAGATTCAGTCCAGCCAATGCACAAGAGAATTTTGTTATGGTTTGACATCATTAGAGTCAAATTTGACCCCGGTAATGGTCAGATTTACTCTAAAAGATGCATAACATATCTATTATTGAGATAGTTAGGGATTGCAAACGAAAAGCTGCAAATGTACAGTACGAAGAGTCCAGATGTGGAGCAGCTATTTAGGATTTCCATTTTTTTTTACTTTTTTTTTCCTTGATATTCATGAAAAAATGTATTTTACAGAAGCTGTATTTTTGCTTCAGAAAACTGTAATTTGTTCATTTATGCATTTGGAATCTTGTAATTCAAGGGACTGGACTGTATATTCATTTTGTTTTTTTTTCTTTAGCCTTTTAGTTTATAGTGTTCAAACTAAATTTTGAGGCAATTTTTTCTGGAGCTTTGAATCTGTTTTGCTCTAAAAGTAGTTCAAGGATAAAATAGGTGTTTAATCAAAAAGAGGAAATGGTATTCAAATCAGTCCACATGAAACCTTTCGTAAATATTTTCTTGGATTTTCAGAAGCAGTTGTTTCAAGAATTCAGTTGTTTCAATATAAGTGGATTTAGTAGATTGGTTTTAGTTCATCTCGTATCCTGTTAAATTTTGTGAAATCAATGTATGAACACTTTTGAACTTTGAAGCATGTGATTAGGTTATCCAGNGAAATTACAAAGTTCCAGAAAAAATAAAGTAATTTTAGTTTACCAATTTGAAGTGAGACCAGTATATAATGTATTTATATGTCTATAATTCTTATAGGTGTATGTATACTACACGAATGGGGTGCATCTTGATTAACACATTTTCTATCATTTACCAAACTAGAAAGTGAAGGCCTTTAAGATTTCATTAAGAGTTGAATTTCCTAACCGATAGTCTTCTCTCATAAATAGCCAAACTAGGATGGCCTAACGTGATAAAACGAGGCTAGATGAGGCCATAGCCTATAAGATGCTCTCTTAGAACAACGAATACCGTTTAGGAGATCTTCTAGGTAGAAGGGATACCCTTAGTTCAAAATTTGGATAAAAAATCAAATATTATACCAAAGCTACCTAAACAACATTCGGGAGCGACAACTCATGTCCCCGTCTTTAACTTCAAAAATTATGATAAAAATCACATGTCGTAATTACGGGTGCACTTCATGTGGCATAATTATAATGTGTTTAAAAACAACAAGTGCACACCATCGTGACTTGTCCCAAGATAAATCCATAAATATCAAAAATTTATTTACATACCCCATAAGCTAAAAATACCTCTTTTTAGACGAAAATCTCAAAAGCTTAGAGAATAATCGAATATCGCCTCAAATAGGCATATTTAATCGTCATGGCCATAGTCATATAATCTACACTCAGGTGTGGCAACTCATGTCCCCGACTCTAACTCACAACATTAATTAAATAAGCATGTTGTAAATCGCGGGTGCATTTCATGTGGCGTGGTTTGCAAC
>MDKI01045274.1:0-12863 GCA_005239505.1 Nicotiana paniculata | reverse complement strand
ATTTCATTTTATTTATTTTATTATTTCCAGAATTGTTTTACAAATACAGAGAGTTAACAAATTATAAGTATACATTACCATTATTGTGCCAAGAAATACTTTCTAGAAGGTGCGTAAAATGATACAATTAAATTTGTTACGTGATTTATAAACAAGCGAACTGATTTGATCCAAAGAATGATAATAAAATAAGATTAAAAATAAGACTTAGCAGTTGAAATTGAAGAAGACAATAGGCCTGACTCCGAGCTCGATGTCTCCGAGAACAAAAATGAAAGTAATATAAAAGAGCAAATAAAGTAGTTTAATTGAGAGCAAAAATCGAATATAGCATATGTTTTCCCAAAAATTTCGTGTCTTACAACGGCTGTTGAGCATGCTATTTATAGATATGTCTAGGGAAACAAGATCCTAGGATCAATCCACACTTAAATGATAATAAATAGGGCATTGATGAATATGTAACCATGAATGCACATATTCTCTGCAACGGTCGCTCATTTAATATGAGAGAATATTCCCTTATTGAATGTTATCCGATGAAAAATATCTGATCTGCTTCCGTTGACTATGTTCCCTTCGGGATTTCATCGACCTCAACCGCAGTTGCAGTGTCCGGTTCTGATTGTTACTTGACTTGCCTTTTGCCTGTCTTCATTTCCACGTGTTATGATATTATTCGACTATTTATTATGAATTAATTTTACCTATACAAATAGCCCCCCCCCCCCCCTCCCCCCTTTCCGGTGACATATCTTTGTGTCACCGGGAAGTTGGTGAAGATCCTTTTCTTGGCGGGAAAGTTCTTGAACAGTTTCTGAGGCTTGAAAGGACGCACGTCTTCTCGCATTTAATACCCCGAACACGTGTTGCCCCACTATTCAACAAATATTTTCCCTGGCTTTCGAGGTAGTCATGACCACAATATTTTCCGTCTATATCTTCACTTCTACTCATCATTGTACCTCTTTACTTTCAAAGTTTTAGCTTTCATAAACCCTTTTTCTTCTCTACTTGAACTCTGCGGTTGCTTAAGAAGTTTTTCATCTTCTTCAACGTTTTTAGCAAAAATTTTAGTGCCTTCTTATTTTCATGGGTTCTTTTACTGCATTCTTTAAAAACTCTGGCCTTCTCTTTGGTGAAGCCCCAAAGAAAAACAAGGACGCTGAGGCCGATTCTAAGCCTCTTACTGTAAACACCATCATACCCAAACACCTGGTATCGTCAATGACTTCCAAGAGAAAGCTCCATCTGCGTCTTCACGAATTTGGGCTGTTAGTAGGTATCCCTCATCCATTCGCCCTTCTAGTATTCCTGCGATGAAGGAGGACTGAAACTGCCCTAACCTTAACATCCTCGCTCCGGATATGATAGAGCGAGTTACCTTCACCAAAGAGGGTTTTATGTATGCCTATACATATCCCTTTATCTTGGGTCCGTTTAACTTGGGGTCAAATGAAGGGCTCGACCCGTAATTTTGGACTTTTCCATCGATACCGGATCTTCTTGGCTCAAGTGGCTTACCTGCGCCAGCTATGCACGGAGACTGGGGAAACCCTTGCACACATGATGAATATCTACTCCCCCAAAATTTTTCATGGGGGATTAATAAATTTCAGCAAATGTGGCCACCACGCTATTCTCACCAGTATGGATGATGACAATGATCGGGGGTGAATGGAGCAATTTGTCATCATCGCCATCAGGGACATCACCCCGGCCACTGCTCCACTTTTTCCTGAGTTGTGGAACCGTTTTTGTAAGTTTTTGATTCATTTTCTTCCTTCGTGAAAATATTGTTTTTCGTTATTGTGGACCTCTTCGTTTCTTTTATTTCAGCTACGCGGTAGAAACCACCACGAGTTCAAGTCCTGTACCAGTAGGTTCAAAAGATTCTAGAAATTACAATGCCAGAATCCCACCGGTAGAAGGAAATGGCCCTTAAATATGGTTGGTAGGCCAAAAATCATGATAAATCGAGTCTTTCTTTATTTTATTTTTGCATGAACATAGGTAACTTCCACAGAGAAGAGGCTAACTCTATTTTTTGCTTAATTCAAGACTTCCACAGGGCTCCGTCACTTGCCCCGAGGTCGACATTTTAACTGACCCCGAGAAGGCCATGAGGGTGCTACAAAGTGCTCTTGCTCGAAGCAGTGCACACGGATCTGCTTCTGGTGAAGGTTCTTTCTCTCGGAGTCCTCATCTAGAGAAAAAGAAACCAAAAATGCGATGTTCTTCCTAGGCTTGGGCTCAAAATAAGAAAATAAATAAAGCAACGACCGAACCGGCCATAGTGGTCGTTGTTGAGGATGGGGAAGACAGTGATGAAGTGGCTCCCTTTCAAAGGAAAATAATCTCTTCATCAGCTCAACCAGATGCTCAGAGGGGAGAGCTTCAAAACCTCTATACAAGAGTAACCCAAGAGCTTTGGGGCGAGATGGACTTGGTGGGTGACACTGATTCTTGTTTTCCAATCTCTATTGCTGTCTCCGGTCCAAGAAATTTGGACCCCGGTCTTCCTCTACCTTCGGCCACTAAGAAACCAATAATCAATGCTACTTCTGCCGCAGCTACTTCTCAACCTTCAACGCCAACAACTTCATGTCCTTCAACACCACCTGCACCTTCCCCACCAACCCCCATTGTATCTCCTCCACTGGCAATAGACATTCGAGAGAGGGGTGCTTCTCCTCCCCGGTATCCCGACCATGGGACTTTAGGGCATAATTATTCACCCCCTTCCCCAGATTCCCTAGGGAGGAGAAGTGCTACCCTTTTAGTTTCTAAGGAGGGCCATGTGTTATCCTAGACAGTATAGCTTGAGACTACCTGAAGCCGATGGCTTCAGAGAAAGATAAGAAGAAAATACACCCTCTTTTGGGGGAGTGTTTGTTGAACAATGCCATGCACAGTGCGGCAGTGGTACCGTGCTTGTCTTCTTACAACTTCTTTTCCATTTATCTGTTGCAATGGGAAGTCTGAATTTGATATATTCTTTCTTTTTACAGGCCAACTTTCTTGCTTCCGAGGGCCTGCAAAAATTTATCCTCGATAAGCAAGGACTCACTTCAGAGTGGGATCAATTGTTGGCCAAAAGGAACCAACTTGGTGTACGTCTCTCAGTTTTGGAAGCAGAAGTTGATGAGGCGAGAGAGCTTGAGGCCCGGTTGCATAAAAGTGAACAAGAGATGAGGCTCGCAGCCAAGAAGCCACTCAATTACATGCACAACTTAAAAGGCTAATGCTAAGTGGGCTGAGCTCAAAGATACTGTGCTTGCTGCTGCCGAGCGCGAGTTGGCCTCGGAGGACCAAATAAGTAACCTAAAAGCAGAGCTAACCTCCAAAACCGAGGAAACTAATTCTACCTAGGAGAAGGGTCAATATGGAGGAAAGGTTTAAGAGAATCATGAAGAAAAATCAGATCCATTTATCCACAACTATGGAACTTTATTCTCGCATCGGTGGCATGAGGTCTGAAAAGGACGACCTCCAGGACGAGGTTGATAGGCTTAAAGAAAGACTCCAGTACCAAGAGTATTCCCTCATGTTTGGAAATATTTATGCTATATATCACATGATTAGTAAAACCATGGAAGAGGACAAAGCGGGTATCGTCGATATTGATGACTACATCGTCAAGGCCCGAGAATTGGAGCTAACCGCCCGAGAAAACCTTCCTGCTGAGCCTGCTGCAATCGACATCTTGAGAACCGGTTCAGAATACTCGAGAACCGAAGAGGAGGCTGAAGAAAATAATGATGATGATGAAGGTCCAGACCCCGAACCGGCAGCTGATCCTCCTTCTTCCACCCGAGGGGACGCAGATCCATCTCGCAGCGACGATAATGCTTAGATTCTTTCTTCTTTTCTTCTTGCTATTATTTTTGGGTACTTTGTAACTATGCCACATATATCTCCGGGGTTGGAATTTTGATAGATGGGGATAATTTTGGCTTAAGTGTCGTGCAAAATACATTCTTTTTGTGTTGAATTAGTTAAAGCTTTGGGTAGTTTAATCTGATAGCTTTTGATTTCGGGAATAAGTTCTTCCAGAATCGACTCTTTACTATGAGGGTTTCATAAGAGAGGGCCCTCTTATGTTTACGGTGCTCTTGAAGAGGACGTCTTCTATTTATTCCTGCACAAGTATTTGAAGTTTTTTATTAGCTTTCAACTGATAAAATCAACTCATCGTTTGTACAAAAAAACAAGATAAAAATAAAAGGAATTTATATAATTCATTTTATATTTAAAAGTACATAAGCATTTGTTTGCTAAAAAAGAAAACTGCCATTACATATGGCTAACTTGTATAACTTAATTCTACGGGGCTGGTCATTCAGTCCCCAGTCCCTATGAGACATTATTGTTCTCGGTTCTCGTAGTCCCCAATTTTTGTGGCATTCTTATTGTCGTATCTTATAATATTCCCCCCAGTGTTCGGATGTGAAATATGCGAATTGTAACACTGGGAGTCTTCCTTTGTAGATGTAAACAACTCGTGAGTGGTTAAATAGTCTTTGGTTCGATGGCAATCTTTTCTTCCCATTAAGAATTTGCCATCGAGCCAAAGACTATTTAACCATCCCATAGAGGTTTATCATTTCAATGACTTTTCATTTAAAGGTCTTAACCTTGCTGATGACGCGCCTTTCTTAGTATGATTTCTGTTGCCGCCTCGTTAAAAACCTTACTATAAAACCCGATTGGGACAAAAACTGGTCGAAGGAAAAAAGAGTGCAGCACATAATTTCAATATTGATAGGATTCATTAGCAATAATACCTTTTGAGGTGAGTCACGTTTCAATTGCTGGGAAGCTTGACTCCATCTTGATTTTCCAATTCATACGATCCTTTACCGATGATAGCTGAAACTCGGTAAGGACCTTCCCATGTTGGACCCAACTTCCCAGTGTTGATTTCCCGAGTGCCGCCTTTCTCAAAACCAAGTATCCTACTTTGAAGTAGCATAGATTGGCCCTCCCATTATAATATATTTCTATCCTTTGCTTTTGATCCACCATCCTCATGTATGCCAAGTCCCTGTATTCATCGAGCAAATCCATCTACACTAGCAACACTTCATTGTTTGATTCTTCGTTTGCTCGGGAAAAATGTAAAGTTGGTTCCCCCACTTCCACTGCTATCAGAGCTTTCTAACCATATACGAGAGAGAAAGGCGTCTTTCCCGTGCTTGATTTTGTCATCATCCGAATATGGCCATAGCACACCTGATTTCTCTTTGGGCCATTTGCTTTTAGCAGCTTCTAACCTCTTTTTGAGGTTTTGGATAATCACCTTATTAGTTGACTCCTCATGTCCATTAGCGCTCGGATGGTATGGCGAGGATGTAATCCTCTTGATTTCAAATCTTCCATAAATTTTGTGACTTTCGAGCCTATGAACTAAGGTCTACTGTCGCAGGCAATCTCCTTCGGTATTTCGAATCTGTAGATTATGTGGTCCCATAGGATGTCGACCACTTTGCACTCGCCGATCTTTTGGTATAGACCTGATTCAACCCATTTAGTGAAGTAATCAGTTAAAATTACAATGAATCTTACCTTTCCGGGAACCGGTGGTAGTAGACCAACTATATCCATTCCCTCTTTCATGAATGACCATGGGGACAATACCGAATGAAAGATTCTCGTCGGTTGGTGTACCAATTATGCATAGCATTGACATTTGTTGAATTTTTGAAGGAACGTCTTTGCATACTGTTCCATCAGGGGCCAATAGTATCTTACCCTAACCAGCTTCAGTACCAACGAATCTGCACCAGAATGGTTCTCGCAAATACCTTCATAGACTTCTCTCATCACGTAGTCCGCCTCCGAGGCTCCCAAACATCGGGCCAATGGGTCTTGGTACGACCTCCTATATAATTACCCATCCATGAGGCAGTAAGGAGCCGCTTTGGTGCGTAGTGCTTGGGACGCCTTCGGGTCTTTGGGTAATTTGCCTTGTCAAAGATATTATACAAGTTCATTCCTCCAGTCTCACACTAGTTTGGTTGATAGAACTTGTAGTAACCATCCACATCCAATACTGAATGTAGAAGTTGAACGACGGTTCCGAAGACAGATCCTTTCATCACCGTAAATGACCCCAAATTGGCCAATGCATCTTCTTCCACGTTCTCTTCTCTTGGAATATGTATGATCAACCATACCTTGAATCGTGCAAGCAATGCTTGAACCTTGTTCACATATTATTGCATACGTTCTTCCTTTGTATCAAAATTCTCGTACATTTGATTTACTAACAACTGTGAATCACATTTTATCTCGATGACCTCGTAGCCAAGTTTCCGGGCAAATTCAAGTCCTGCAACCAAAGCCTCATACTCTGCTTCATTGTTAGTTAACAAAACAGTCTTAATGGCCTGCCTCAAGGTTTCTCCCAAGGGTGTGACTAGAACTACCCCGAGCATGGACCTTTTTACATTGGAAGCTCCATTCAAAAACAAGGTCCAAACTCTTGATGTCATTTCGGACACTGGCATTTCTTCTTTAGGCTCTAGGGGCATTAATCCGGGACTAAAATCGACCACAAATACGGCCAAAACTTGTGTCTTGATCGCAGTCCTAGGCATGTACTTGATGTCAAACTCATTAATTTTGACTGCCATTTGGCCAAACGGCATGACAACTCAAGCTTGTGAAGAACATTCCTTAAGGGAAACGTTGTCACAACGGCTATTAGGTGGCATTGAAAATAATGCCTAAGATTTCGAGAGGCAACTACGAGAGCTAAGGCCAACTATTCGAGGTGCGGATAGCTTCTCCGCTCCCGACAATATTTTACTAACAAAATAAACAAGAAACTGCATACCTTTTTCTTCTCGGACTAAAACAGTACGTACCGCTACTTCAGAGACCGCTAGATATATTAGCAATTTCTCGCCTTCCCCCGGTTTTGACAGTAACATAGGGCTTTATAGGTACCGTTTCAGGTTCTTCAAGGCTTGTTGACATTCTGGAGTCCATTCAAAATTGTTCTGCTTTTTGAGAAGTGAGAAGAAGTGATGGCATTTTTATGACGATCTCGAGATGAACATGCTTAAGGCTGCTAACCTACCAGTTAGTCTCTGCACCTCCTTCACACTCGTCATATAGTCCGAGATATCTTCTATGGCTTTGATTTTATCGGGATTTACCTCAATCCCTCTTTGAGAGACTAGAAACCTCATTCCATAGCCAACCCCGAACACGCATTTGTTTTTAGTTGAGTTTCATGTTATGATTCCTCAAGATATAGAAGGTTTTTTGGAGGTGTTTCAGCTGATCTCATGCATTTAAAGACTTGACTAACATGTCGTTAATTTATACTTCCATTATTTTGCCTAATTGATTTTCAAACATTTTCTTCACGAGCCTATGAAAAGTGACTCCAGCGTTCTTAAGCCCAAATAGCATCATATTATAACAATATGTGCCAAAGTTCGTTATGAAGGAACTTCTTTCCTGATCCTCCGGGTTCATCTTGATTTGATTGTACCCAGAGTAAGCATTAAGGAAACTCATCAACTCGTGCCCAACCGTATCATCAATCATTTGATCAATATTTGGTAATGGGAACGAGTATTTAGGGTACACCTTGTTTAGATCTTTATAGTCTATGTACATTCTAAATTTGTAGTTCTTTTTAGGAACTAGAAATACATCGGCTAACCATTCTGGATACTTTATCTCCCGTATGGAGCCGATATTGAGTAATCGGGTTACCTCTTCTTTAACAAACATGTTTCTTACCTCGCAATCAGACGCTTCTTCTGCCTCACCGGCATGTAGCTTGGGTCCAGGCTTAGCTTGCGCACAACTACTTCCAATGGGATACCTATCATATCCGAGTGCGATCATGAAAAACAATCTGCGTTAGCTTTAAGAAAATTTATAAAATCTAACCTGAATTTGTGATTGAGTCCTATTCCTAAGTAAAACTACCTTTCCGAGAATTCTTCGAATAAATCCACTTGCTCGAGTTCTTCTGCAGTGGACTTGTTTGCATCTGTCACCTCCGGTACCTGAAAGTATCTTGGCACATGGTGGGATTCCAATTAATCCTCACTATTATTATCTTCATTTCTCATGGGAGAAGGCATCGGTTCCTGTAGATGCTGTTTGCTGGGATCCTTTCCATTGTGGATGGAAATCGACACTGCGTTCATCTCTCTTTTTGCCGGTTGATCTCCTCTTATCTAGTTGATTCCTTCCGGGGCTGGGAATTTCAACAGTTGATGGTATGTTGAGGTAACAACCTTCATATTATGTACCACGGCCTTCCGAGGATTACATTGTAGCCCATGTTGCCAGCTACTACCTCGAATGGGATGGTCTTAGTTACCCCTTCGGCGTTCGTGTGAAACACGATCTCTCTTCGGGTTGTTACACTTGTCAATTTGAACCCAACTAGGACCTTTGTTGCCGGAATGATGCTTCCAGTCAACTTTTCTTGTTCCAACACTCTTCATTGAATGATGTTGGTTGAGCTTCTTGGGTAAACCAAAACATGCTTAATTTTGAAATCTAAGACATTGAGAGAAATTACCAAAGCGCCATTATGTGGCAGAAGAAGTCCGTCAGCGTCTTCCTTTATGAAGATGACGTCATCTTCTGTGACTTTTCGGAGTCTCTTGTTGTGGGTTACTGATATCTTTATTTTCTTGGCCACTGAGAAGGTTACGCCATTAATTTCATTCCCTCCGAAAATCATATTGATAGTCAACCGAGGGGAGTCTCCTGTTGTCTTTGAAGGCTCCGTATTTTCCCGGCTATGGCCGTAATTATTCTTGGCTCTGTCGCTCAAGAACTCTCTGAGATGGCCATTCTTTAACAAGGTCTCCACCTCTTCATGCAGATGCAGGTGGTCCCCAGTTCTATGGTCATGAGTCTCATGGTATTCACACTATAAGTTATGATTCCTCTGGCTTGGATCAGACTGATTGGCTCCGGTAATTGTGCTTCTTTAATATTCCTCATCGCCAATACCATATCCACTATGCTGATGTTGAAGTTATAATTCGATAACCTGGGATATGTGGAATCCCGGGCCCCTAATACCTTTTTTTTTTTTGTACCGACCTATTGTTCCGACCAAAGTCTGTTCTTCTATTAAGAGAGAATCTTTCCGAGGATCGGACACCTTTGTTGTCACGTCCCTCAGTTCTCTCGTATGGTAGGAAACGAACTTTAGAAGATCACCGATCCATATTGAAATTGCTTTTGAAATTATCCTGGTTCTTGTCTCGGTTCCGTCACTTGGTTGATGTTGGAAACCCCAACTGATCGTCTTCTATCCTAATTCTCGACTCATAGCGGTTATGGATATCCGCCCATGTGGTCTCTTGGAATTCGAGCATACTTTTCTTCAACTGTCAAGAGGCGTCGGAGCTCCTCGGGTTCAAACCCTTTGTGAACGTCTCCGCTGACCACTCATCTGGTGCAATCGGTAGCAACCTCTTCTATTTTTGGAATCTGATCATGAATTCCCGCAGTAACTCAGACTAACCTTGTGCAATCCTAAATATGTCTGCCTTCCTTGCTTGGACCTTTCAGGCCCCCGTATGAGCCTTAATGAATGAATCTTGCAAGCATTTCAAAAGAGTCAATTGAATGCTCAGTTAAGAGCGAATACCATGCCAGAGCCCCCTTACTGAGGATTTCACCAAACTTCTTTAGTAGGACCTTCAATCTCATGTTGATCCAATCATTCCCTTTCACAATCATGGTATAAGTTATGATGTGCTCCTGCAGATTTGATGTCCCATCGTATTTTGGTATGTCTGGCATCTTGAAGCTCTTCAGAATCAACTCTGGTGTTGCGCTCGGTTTAAGTGGTAACTGTGTGTATTTTTTTGAATCCGGGCCTTTTTATATTGGTGGTGCTCCCGTAAT
The DNA here is from genome assembly GCA_005239505.1 of Nicotiana paniculata. Lineage (NCBI taxonomy): Eukaryota > Viridiplantae > Streptophyta > Magnoliopsida > Solanales > Solanaceae > Nicotiana > Nicotiana paniculata. Next base: position 2,960 of record MDKI01045274.1, on the reverse strand, counting down.
ATGATCCATTCGGGCATGAAACTCCTTTGCATTTTGATCCATCTGTTCCTTCATTTCCATGATAAACCTCATAAAGGCTTAGTCGAAACCAACATCTCCTCTTGGGGTGTTCTTATCTACTCTCTGGGTCCTTTGATTTGCAGGAATGCCAGGAGAAACTGGGCCTCTTCTACTCGCATTATTGGAAGCGCCGAACAACGCTTGCTTCAACTGCGTCATCAACCGATCCTGTCTTGAGAGGTGGCTCATGATGGCTTTCTGCTGTTCTCTTAGGATTTTTACCGTTTTCATAATGTGTTCCTCCTCCGCATCATCGGGATTTGTCTCCCATACATGCCGGGGGTACTGCCCTTCACGAACTAGGGTTGCTTCGCCCCTTCGTTAAGGGTGTCGCTGATTGAGTCTTCATGTTGAGGTAAATCTTCATGTCCCTCAACGCTTTGTATGATGTTGACATCATTAGCTATCATTTTTAATTATTTCCAAAGAAAAAAATCAAACAAGTTAGCAATAAACGTAAGGATCAAAGCAATTACGCAACTGTTTAAGCCCCAAGTGGGCGCCAAACTGTTTACCCGTAAAGCGTTACAGTTAAACTTGTTACGTGGTTTATAGACAAGTGAACTGGCTTGATCTAAAAATGATAATGAAATAAGATAAAAAGTAAGACTTAACAGTTGAAATTGAAGAAGAAGACAAGCTTGACACCGAGCTCGATGTCTCCGAGGACAAAAATGAAAGTAATGTAAAAGAGCAAATAAACTTGTTTAATGGAGAGCAAAAATGGAATATAGCATATATTTTTTCCAAGAATTCCATGTCTTACAATGACTGTTGAGCCTGCTATTTATAGTTATGTCTAGGGAAACAAGATCCTAGAATCAAGCCCCACTTAATGATAATAAAGGGAGTATTGAAAAATATGTAACGACATGCCATGAGTGCAAATATTCTCTGCAATGGTCGCTTATTTAATATGGGAGAATATTCCCTTGTTGAATACTATCCGATGGCAAATACCCGATCGATTCAATTGACTATGTTCCCTTCGGGATCGCCCCTACCTCAATCACAATTGTCGTGTCTGGTACTGATTGTTACTTGACTTGCCTTTTGCCTGTTTTCGGTACCACGTGCCATGCTATCACTCGACTATTTATTGTGAATCAATTTTATTCTATACAGTAGGAATTACGAAATTTTCATCTCCTAAAGTATTAGTCCATTAAAGTATTGCCTTAAAATAGAGAAATACTAATTTTGTCTGTTGTTAAGTTTATTACATCTTCGTGTTTGTTGTATGAGAATGGCGAGTTCAGGACTTGCATTCAGTGTCTGTTAGTTGGCCAAGCTAGCTACTTTTTGAATGGGAGCTTCTGCTTCAATATTTGTTATTTCTATTTTCATTTTCCTGAAAACTTCTGCGTCGTTGGTTGAACTTTCAAATTCTGAAAGGCTCTAATTTTTTATGAGCTCTTCTTTCCTTTTACCTTTAGAAAGAGTATAAAGCGAATGAAAAAACATTAGTTATGGAGCATTTGGAATTCAGGTGCCAGAATAAATCCTTTAAGCAAATTAACTATTATCTTAACAAAGATTAAGACTATATATTAATTAAATAAATTTATATCACTAATATTAAAACGGAACATGTGTCACTCATCCAATAAAAAATTTGGAGAAATGAGTCGGATCGCATACCGGATGAACTGCAGATAAGCTAGGTGGCAATGCGAGATACCTAGATGAACTGCAGCTTGTTTGGATGGTTGTTATGCATCGTTCCATAATGTATCGTATATTATTATATTGTATAATATTATAGCGTATTCTTGTATTGTTTTGATATATAGAAAGTTTGGATAGATTATATTATTTGCGGTCATTTCATAATGTCATGCACAAAAAATATGAAGAATAAACTTGTAATATTATAAAGAAAAAATAAAGTACAAGATAATAATAAAGTAGAATAAAAAATAAAATAGGATTATTTAATAATAAGGAAGGGCAAGATAAGAAGAAATAAATAAGGTAAAGATACGACCATACTAAATCGGTCGATCCATAACATTTTTCATCGTTATGTAACGACGAATTTAAGTATATGATACAATAAAATTTAAGTAACAATCAAAATAAACATTATATGTAAAGCAATAGTACGATACAATACAACAAGCAACAATCATCCAACTAAGTTGTATTATCCTGTTATATCAGCAGAGTTAATAGCATCACAAAAGGAGTTGCAACTCAATAAAAAATATTGATCCAACACCATGTGACCATGCAATTTTTCACTTATTTGCACGATCTTTTCTCTTTAATAAACCTACTCTCTCGCTTAGCTACCGCAGTAAACGCGATGTTAAAGTGGTGACAGAGTCGAGAATTTGATGAGACAAACTGATGTGGGTAAATGAAAAAGTCAAAGAAAATGAAAGAAAAAGACTGAAAGAAATAAGAGTCAGGAAATGCAGGTTGCAAATGATAAAGAGAGAATTCGACGCACAGTTTGCGATGTCATCCTATTGCGCATTTACATCTGGGGTGCGGAACCCAAGTAGGTCCTTTTTGCACAAGTAGAACAAAAATAGGTCAAAAAGAAAATATAGAACGGATCTATGTATAACGCCATATACTATGGCGTTATACCTTCTGAATATGTCAGACCAGGTATAACGCTATAGTATGCGGCGTTATACCTTCTGACACATGTATAACGCCATATTATCCGGCGTTATACCCGTATAGCGCCTTGTACTTTGGCGTTATATCTGCTTCCTGGGCCCACCAATAATTCAAAAAGCGTATAGTGCTTACTACATTGGCGTTATACAAATTTAAAAAAAAAATTCTCCGGCCAGGCATTCTATATAAAGTGGTTAGAATTTCATTTCATTCAATCACAAAATATTTTCAACTCTTGATCAAACGTTTATTGTTGTTAAAATTCT
>ML348781.1:0-114072 GCA_005239505.1 Nicotiana paniculata | reverse complement strand
TATAAAATATTAAAAATTAAATACTATGGGGCTTACGCCCCGTGCCTCGGGGCTTACGCCTCGTTGAGGCATATGTAAAATACCCCACCTTACGTTCACGCTTTTTAAAATACTGCATACTGACTAATTTTTAAATAGCAATCTTTTATTTGGCTAGCTTGTGTCATTTCTACATTGAAGAGTGGATATTGGACCTCACTGCAAGAGTGATCAGTAATTGTGGATCGAAACTGGATAATAATAGATGACTTTGGACTGTGATAAGAGCGCACGTTGAATTAAAGAGAAAACTACATTGTGTGTGTATATATAGTGTATGGTTTTTAGATATTCGACTAGCATATGCAATTATTTTAGTTGACAAGCTAAATATGCAAGTTGCCCTAATTTGTAGGGTAAGTGCACATATAGCCAGTCTCAGAGATTTTACTTAGTGATTAGTCAGTACTTATTTTGTCCTGAAATTTAAAACTAAAAATCTCAATTTTAGGACAACTCAAGACATTTTTGTTTTGAAAAATTAAAATTTAGGACCTACGGGTTAATTCCTAAATAGCAACCCTTTAGAGTGACTACCTGGTGTCATTTTTACTTAGTCCACAAAGTCGAATTCTACGTAAAAATTGCATGGGACACCCTATTTGGTTGCCCCCTTTTAACTTATACCCTTTTTTTTTCTGTTTGCATCTGTACCTATTTTTTATGAAAAGTATTTTAAAAAGACAATTTGTCCTTCAGGACTATTGACAAAACTGTAGACTGCAGGACAAAACTTCAGCATGTTCTAAATAACTTCAGCATGCATTAGAAAAAACTCATTAGAAAATTACATACTGCAAGACAAAAACTTAAGCATGTTTAGTCTGAAATTTTAGCAAATGAACTAAAAAACTTCAGCTTGTTTAGACTGAAGTTACAGAGAAAACTCATGAAAAAACTGTAGATTACAGAACAAAACTTTAACATGTTTTGGTGTAAATTTTTAGCAAAGCAAATGAACTAAAAAACTTAAGCATATTTAGTCTGAAGTTTTAGCAAATGAAAAAACTTGAGCATGTTTAGTCTGAAGTTTTAGCAAATGAACTAAATAACTTAAGCATGTTTAGTCTGAAGTTTTAGCAAATGAACTAAAAAACTTAAGTATGTTTAGTCTAAAATTTTAGCAAATCAACTAAAAAACTTAAGCATGTTTGGTCTAAAGTTTTAGCAAATGAACTAAATAACTTAAGCATGTTTAGTTTGAAATTTTAGCAAATAAACTAAATAACTTCGGCATGCATTAGCAAAAACTCATTTGAAAATTACATATTGCAAGACAAAAACTTAAAGCATGTTTAGTCTGAAATTTTAGAAAATGAGTTAATAAGCTTAAGCATGTTTAGTCTGAAATTTTCGCAAATGAACTAAAAAACTTAAGCATATTTAGTCTGAAGTTTTAGCAAATGAACTAAATAACTTCAGCATGTTTAGACTGAAGTTTCGGATAAAATTCATGACAAAACTGTAGACTGCAGGATAAATAACTTCAGCATGCATTAGCATGAAATTTTAGCTTCAGTGTGAAAAAACTCCATGCTATAGTAGCATGAAGTTTTAGCTTCAACATGAAACAACTTCATGCTACATTACCACGAAATTATAGCTTCAAGGTGAAACAACGTCATGCAAGTGTGATTCTGAAGAAGAATCTGGACAAGTTTTTAATTTCTTGATAAAGCTGCTGAGATGAGAGAAGGAGATTTTTTTTCACGAATGAGGTTGCAGATCACACGATTTGTCAGGGGTGTAATTGTCATATTATTACAGATTTTTTGTCAGCTGACTATCAGATTAATAATTTTTAAAAATAAGTTACAGGTTTAAAAGGTGGCACAAATATAGGATACGACTACAAATCTCCTGAATTCTACGATGAACAAAGTTAGAAAAGCCTTATATTTACCTCGAGATATTCCAAATATAAATAAAAAAAATATTGCTTGACCATGAAAATAACAAAAACACAAGAAGCTTCTTATTCCAAAATACATAGCAAAAGAACATTACATTACTAGTCTACTACTAATTGGTATATTAGTAGTAGCTGGAAAGCAACTGAAGCTCAAGTTAGCTTTCAAAACCTAATTACACATAACTAGTTAATTAGTACTTAATTAATACTCAGCAGAAAACATTAGACTGAAATTCACTATTCCACATTCCTGTGGCCAAACAACTCTTCCCACAAAGAAAGGAAAGGAAACTAAAGGGAAATACGTTATTTACATATAACTTCTCTTTACTTCTCACTGATGCTTGGACCTAGTCTCCCCACTGTAAAGCCTGCAAATTAAATTAAATTAAATCATACTTTAGCCAAAAATCATGCTTAAAATTACTTCTTTTGTTCTGAAATTTTATATTAAAAAAAAAAAGATTTACAATTGAATATCTTTATTACAGCCTCGTCGACATTTTTTTGTTGCTATAGTGAAGTGCTGCTATATAGAACAATATTATAATATAATATGAAAAATTAGTTCCGACGAAAATTTGATTGTTATAGAGAGGCCTGATTGTAGTAGCATGACTGAAAAAGGGAAAAAATATCTTTTTATTTTTTATTTTTTATTTATATATGGGGACCAAGGAGAAAATACAGCGAAAATTGAATCCACACCTATTGTGGAAGACTCTCATTGATATCAGTAGACAATGAATCTGAGTGATAATAATATCTATTTATGATTGAATTATTTACGCCGAGATTATTAAATAATTTTACACTAACAGTATAATTTAAATTAATTTGACATATTATACTCTATTTTTCTAATTACCTATTAGACTTACCAGTCATAAACAGTGGGAGAATTGGGGTGAGAGGGCTTATCAAACACTTCAGCACCAATTCTCTTGGTAGCAATATTGCTTCCAGGGTTGAATACACTCCTCCACACATTCTCTTTCTTCGCCGCTGCCGTTGGCGACGGAGTAGTCGGTGTCAGCGGTGTTCCCGGCGTCGCGGGGCTCCCCGGCATCGACAATGATCTTTGGTAGTACTTGTTTGATCCTTCTCCTCCTTCCCCACCTAAAACCATCAACCAAATAAAAATAACACCAAATAATTAAGAAAATAATTAACTTTAAGTATATGGTTTTTCCATGTAAACACATGTGCTTTGTCGAGGACATAATTAAATAAATAAAAGTGTTTTCTTTATTATGCTTAAACAAATAAGATAGTCACTCTTCAACATAGTATCGTATCATAACAAATAAAAGTCTTGAATTCGGGTCTCAATATCATCCATTAACAAAACGAAAGAATTTTCACATGCTTGACGCATGAAGAAATAATCAGACCGCACGTAAAGAGCATGTTGATGACATAATTAAATAAATAAAAATATATTTTCTCTAACTTAAGCTTTTATATGAGATGGTCAAGCACTCTAACAGATTCAACCATAGATGCAAGTGCTATAATATAGTGTTTTATTGTTTGGGTTAGTGACGAAGCCAGAAATTTTATTTTGAATGTTTAAATTTGAATGAAGTAAAAAAAAATTCTCACGGGTGTTCAATATATGTTGTATACCACTAAAATCCTATATTTTATTTATATATACAATATAATTTTTCGACAAAGGGTGATTAGTTAAACGCCCTTAGAGCTATGTAGTTTTGCCCCTGGTTTGGGTCCTTTTATATATATGTGTGCAAAAAACAAGCATAAATCAGATATCATGGGTGAATCTAGCAACTTTTGTACATATCTTGTATATGTACTGAAAAATCTGTTAAATATTCATAAATATTCGATTGTAACTCAATTAGGAACCCGTAAACTTCAAATCTTGAATCATATATATGACGGAACAAAACGTAAAGAAAAGTTTAATTTAAAGCAGATGAGAAAATAAAGCACTCTAATTAATGCATGAGTTTAACAAAAAGGATCATATTATATACTAGCCCGTCCCTCCGTATTTAAAGGTATTTGACTCGATACGAAATTTAAGAAAAAACGTACCAGGAGTTTGAACAGTTATGGATTTTCTGAGTTTGCCGAGGCCTTTATCTGGCTGAGGTCCGGCCATAACATCATCCCACAGCTTTTCAATTAACACCATTTTCTTCACTACTTTTTTTCTCTCTCTTTAACTGTGTATTTTTTTAGTGTAAAGAAGAAATGGCTGCGTGTCTAAAATAAATAGAGTTTGGCACTGAAAATATCTTTTCGGTTTTTGGATTTCTTCTTTTCTTTTTTTAATGGATGTTTCCAAATAGATTATTTCTATTTCCAATATGGAAGTTTTGCCTATCTGGATCTAACTCGTCAACGTAAATGTTTTTACTGTGTCACCGTCAAAGGATGTGGTGTAGTATATGACACTGCTCATCCCTTAATAAAAGCTTTCGGGTTCAAGTTCTGAGAATGAAAAAAAATTTGGTAGGGAGCACTTCCTTCCGAAGGAGGCCCTACGCGACGCGAATTCAAATATAATCGAGCTCTGATGTGAGTACCGGACACCGGATGAGAAACCAAAAAAAAATATTTTTACTATCATCAATTTCAACTATATATATAATTAAATATTTTTAATATACCAATAATCACATTCATTTGCTTTCATAAAAGTTAGTAGAAACGGTTGCATCCTTAGGGTGTGATGTAGTATCGGTGATCGATTCGTCATTCAACATCTATATATATTTCTCTGATAAAAAGAAAAAATTGGCCATGAAAACTTCTACATTATTTATTATTGTTACGTACTATTATGACTTCACATAATCCATTTACGATCAAAGGATTTGTGCAGCTTAAATAAATATTTAGGTGTGAGCTTCAATATGTATATTTTAAAATTTACTATCTCGACTCAAAATCGACTGCGTCTAAATTCTGAATCTAACTCAAAGCTAAATTATAGGGAAAGAAAAAAGCAACAAGCTTTTGTTCTTAATGAAATTGACGATAAAAAGACGTTTTCCGATAATAAAAGTGACCTGATAATGTAAAATTTTCTTACCCGAGGTGTTGATAGAGAGACCCTTTCGGGTTCTAGTAGTCGGGTGGGGCCCAGCCATAACTTCATCCCAACCATCTAACACCATATTTCTTTTTCTTCTAAAGAAAAAAAATATTCAACTCTTTTAATTACAAGATATGAAGAAAATGAAAATGCCCACTGCCTAGAATTTATAGAGCTTTGTTGCTAATATAGCGCCTAATCTTTAGTTTTTTTTTTCTTTTTCAGTTACAAATTTCAACATATTTTTTCATTTCCTATTTCTAGATTTGGTCTATGTCAAGAAAAAGTTCCTAATTTAGTATAAATAATGTTTTATTTTGTCAAAGAAAAAAATGATTATACTCCTAACCGGAAAGTAAGTAATTTATCTACTACTATAATTTTCTCAAATACTTTGAAAATAGGGGCGGAGCTAGCATGCGGGATACGGATTTGGCTGAACCCTGTAACTTTGGTTCAAAATTTATATTTGTCTAAAAAATTTTTATTAAATATGACAAATTAATTAACTAAAAACCTAGTAACTTACGAACTGCAATTCCGAACTCATAAACTTCAAATTTGAACTCCGCCTCTGTTTGAATTTTCAATATAAAAGTATGATTTATATTACTTAAAATTAAGCTTATAATTTATTTTAAAAACTATATCACTATCTAAATTTATACAGTCAAACCTCTCTATAATAGGCTCGTTTGTTCCGAATATTTTTGAATGTTATAGCGAAGTGATGTTATAGAGAACATATATTATAATATAACATAAAAATTGATTTCGAAAAAGCTTGGCTTTTATAATGAACTATTATTATATAGAGATATTGCTATAGAAATGTCTGACTTTATCAGTAACTTTTAAAGAAAGCGTAGAAATTAATTATTATTTTTTAAAGGATTTGAGGGAAAAAAAAAGAGAAATAAAAATGGGGGTTGGGAGAGAGCAAATTTGGGAGTGGAAAGAGGAAAGCAAAGTGGATAAGGATGAAGACTGAGTAAGTGGGACCCAAAAGGATGAGTAAGTTGTGGGTTACTAAACAAGTGTCAGTTGTCAGATTAAATATTTGTCCTATTCTTTAGGTTTAAAATGATTTAGGGGTCAATTTTGAGCTTATAATAATGACAACACTTGGCTTCATTTATAGGGTTTGGTTTGGTATCCGATTTCTCTAAAGTATATATTAGGAATAACATTATCATCATGGATTTCTAATTTGAATTTCTCCAAATTTTTATACTATTCTCAAACACCGACGGGTCGTTTGGTACGTGAGATAAGAGATAATAATTTCATAATTAGATGTAAAATTATTTTATCCTGTATTAATTTGAATTTTTGAATTTGAAATTAGCAATCCAGAAATTAATTACTCCCATAATTAAGTATTATTTCATCACAAATTGAGGGGAGATAATAATCACGGATAAACATTAAAATGACAAAGGTGTCGTTCTCCAAGGCACTTTGTTTAAACAATCTAAGTGCACTTTTGGATTGACTTATTTTAATAACTTTTAAGTCAAAATAATTTTTAAGTCATTCGTAGTATTTAGATAGAGTAAAAAATGCTTTTAAATGCTTGTTTTTAAGCTAAAATGACAAAAACAAGCCAAAAGCTAGAATTCCTAACTTATGGCTTAAAAGCTATTGTGGCTTAAAAAATCACTTAAAATAAGCTCATCCAAACGGATTCTAAGATTAAAGTTGGAGCTAAAAGTTCGTCCTAACTTATTTAGTATACATCAAACACATGTTTATATTATGTCATGTATGGCTGTATATCGCAATTTTAGTCCAACGAACCAAACATCTTTTAATAGAAATATATTCACTAAATAGTCTCGTTATTATTTAATTCCAGTACTATAATCCTAATCGTTATAATTTCGAAATAACTTATTTCTCTACTTAACGGACCTAATGATTTTAAGGTTGTGACTTTCAAGTGATGGAGGATATTGATGTGCTGAAAGATATAGTAAAAGCTACACCAAGATCTTATTTCTATTTTTATATGAATATTATTCGAATAAATATGTGTCTGAGCGTAGCCACTCGAGCCAAAGAGAACTTATAATAGTACTGAGTTCAGATGAGATCGAACTGAGCCTAATTGAAATTTGTCACACTATATAATCGATCTTAAGCCAAACCGAGCTCAAATCAATTTTTTAATACTACTTCCGATCCAAAATAAATAAATTTTTTACCTTTTTTTTGTGATCCAAAATAAGTAATTTTTCCAGATTTCAAGAATGAATTAATTATTTTTTCTCTGCATTGCCCTTGGAGTAAATAATGTTGGAGTATGTGTTAGGAGTGTGTATGTGAAGAGATAGTAAAGGTTAATATGGTCAATTTCATTGCTAATTAATGTTAAAAGGTGAATTTCTTAATGTGTGAAAACAACCAAAAAAATCACTTATTTTGGACCGGAGGGAGTTCATTATAAATGGTTGATTAAAAAATATATAGGCGTTTTATGTTAGAATGATTATAATTATATGCAATGCAATTAAACCATATAAATACTCCCTCCGTTTCAATTTATGTGAACCTACTTCCTTTTTAGTCCGTGCCAAAAAGAATGACATCTTTCTTTATTTGAAAACAATTTACCTTTATGCAATAATTTATAGCTACACAAAATATATGTGTCTCATTTTACACCATAAGTTTAAAAGTCTTTTCTCTTTTCTTAAACTCCGTGCCCAGTTAAATGGGTTCACATAAATTGAAACGGACGAAGTAGTTAGTTTATACTTGTTATATTCTCTTACATCTCAAAATTGAATGCGTTTTAACTTGATATTGAACATAGATATAACTTTAGAGCCGAAAAGGATAAATTAGCAGTGAATTTCAAATATTTTTACTAAATTAAATTTTATTTTATTTCACATCGCCTATAAAGTAATTTTAAGTTAAGATGTGATTAAAAATTTTATTTACATTGAATAAATAGCTAAACCTCTAAATTTGAGCACCTATAAGACTTTAAGCTTATTGATTTAAAATCGTTATAGTAGTTCTTGGTACCTATTTATGTGAAATCTTCAATGGAAATCCTACCACAAAAATCCTTACCTGAGATAGTAACTAGATTAAGTTCAAGAAATATCATATAACTAAACATTAAAAAGGTTCTAAGCAAAAATAAATAATAAAAAAAAAATATTTACATACATAGTCCACACCAATTGTTACAACATCGTATAGATGTATTAATACTCCGTACCAACGAACTTCAAATTTTGAATCCTATTACTATCTACGTATCTCAGCCAGAAGAGGAGAGCAGCCAGAAACAGAACCAAAAAAAGAGCAACAAAAGATGACTATTCATTGACTATGTTGCTCGTAACCTAAGAAAACTTATGCCTTTTTTAAGGATCCAACACGGATGCAACAGAATTCTGGAGGATCCGAACAACATAGCTCTATAACGTAAAAATAGCACGGACTAGCCAGTTTTCGGAGTGACCATTCAAAAATAACCAACGTTTGCAAAGTAATTGAAAAATAGCCACTATTTTGCTGCAACACGAAAAGTTCCAGCATAATATACTGGAGATCGGTGCACCTGTGTATGAACTTCCAGCATATTATGCTGGAACTCCAACACGCGAAAAGTTCCAGCATAATATTGAAGATTGAAACACATGTGTATGAACTTCCAACATATTATGCCGGACCGGTATATTATACTGGAACTGGAACTCCAGTATAATATACTGAAATTCTAGTATACTTATGTTGGAACTCCATTATAATATACTGGAATTCCAATATCTTATGCTGGAGAATTTTGAACAGTGTTTTCGTCCAGATTTATCTTTACATGAAAAGTGACTAAATTTCGCTTAGTTTTGAAACTGTGACTACTTTTGAATGACCACTTGTAAATCTGACTATTTTTGAATTCCTCCCCTCTATAACACCATCGTGTATAAAAGGCCCAAGTCTACGATTATGGAACACGCTTTAATAGCAAATTTAGGTGCAGCAAATGACAGTAAAAAGGGTGTATAATAGCAACAAGGAAGGGAGACACAGCAAAATCAAGAAGTTCGTTCTCTTTCAAAATATAAGATAGCAATTAGCACTCTGAAAATAGTAGGAACTGCAACACACTAACACTACCTTCAAATGCTCAAAAACTAGACATAAATTCCTAATATGACTAATGGTATGCCTATTAGAACCAACAAAACTGCTACCATGCCATTCGAATCGACGAATTAACAACAGAGCTAAAAAATGTAATTAAGTCATGCATAAGTAGAAACTCAGATTCAAGAAACTAACATTTCTTAGGGACACGACATTCTGGCGTCAAGAGGATCCACGGTTTGATCCAAGAAGGATGAACCTACACTTGTATATGTATGCTAAGGTAGTCAAGAACAAAATTTATTGCGCAACAAGGATGTTAAGACATATCACAATAGTGTTTCTTCACACCCCAATTCGGACACCAACAACAACTAACAACAACAACAAACCCAGTGAAATCTCACAAGTGAGGTCTGGGGAGGGTAGTGTGTACGCAGACTTTACCCCTACCTTATGAAGATAGAGAGGCTGTTTCCAAAAGACCCTCGACTCAAAAACAATAAAAATGAAGCAATAGAGAAAGTTCGGACACCAACCTGCTGTATTAATTCCATAAACATTATGCGAGCAAAGAAAGATCCCTTGAGACAATAGGGGATTTAGACTCCTGCTGGAATGAAATAAAAGGAAAGTCGAGAACTATATGATAGTAATAGAATAAAAGGAAAGTCAGAGCTAGCACATAGTATTCACTAACCTATTAAATAGATTACAATTTACATACTGATACTCAAATACTAGTCAGAGCTTTAATGCTAATTGTCAAGCTCAAATACTGATACTCTAGAAATTCAGGAGCATATTCAACAAAAACAATATGTTGCTAACAATAGAATAACATGCACTAAGGACCTCCAAACCCATCCAAAAGAGAATATCAAACCCCAGAAAGTAGAATCAAACAACATAAACGGAAGTATGCCACCGTTTCACTCTTTCCGGATACCTCACACACTACATATTTTAATATAAAGTAAATATCTAAAACTTATACCATAAAGATAAGATGGTCCTACCACATGGTTCAATATTATAGCAACCTACAAAGTCTCACCATCTTTCAAGGTATCGATGTCGTTCAGCACATCAGTCTGCATTCAAGAGAGGCTACAAGATCTTTCAAGGTCTTAGTGCCGTACAACACATTACTTTGCACTTGAGAGAAACTACAAGACTCAGCCTAGGGAAGCTATTTCCACCCTGGATATACACTAAAAAGAAAAAACGATTTCGCTCTGATATACACATTTAGATCCTATTATAGATTTGCATCCACATAGCCACATAAATAGTACCAAGCCATTGTCACCTCACGATGCCCTTGTAACTCATCTGTGGAATTTCCTGCCAACAGCCGCATATCTCATCCCAAAGGAAACTTATTTCATATATGAACTCTTCTACATAAACAGCTCCTCTCAATTGCAATTAACGACCCCGCTTTGGCCGCTTTCTTTTTTTCTTTGAGATACATTTTGCTCAACTTCAGTTTATAAAAAATGCAACTTGGTTTTGCATTGCTATATAAAAACATTAAGAAGAGGGAAAGGTGAAGGAGAATAACCAAAATCATAGAGCTTTTTAGCTTTTCTTTCATAAAAGAAAGAACTACGCTTCATTCAACTACAGCAAAATTGAGGAAGCTCTGGCATCTTGCACAATAAGACCCTGATGCTCAAGATCATTACCACCAAAGCAAAGTATAAGCAGAAAAACAAACAGTTAGCTTCCTCAGGTTATAATGGCAATCAAGAAGGGAATTGCACAGTTTACCAAAGTCAAACTCTGGTCATTAGCCTGCACAGTTTACCAAAGTGAAATTCTGGTCATTAGCATACTTCTTCTAAACATATGGCAAATTTGTCCAGCTTCCATTTCCAATTCTGGAGCTTCATTCATTCTAGCCCTTAAGTTTTGAAATCGCCAGCTAGACAATAGATTCCAGCAGAGAAGTTCTCTGTCTTGGGCATCCTGTAACTGTTATAAAGTTAACATCTGAAAGAAAAGATTTCTAAAATTGATCATTTGAGCATATAGAAGAGATGAATAAAACAGATGAAGAAGCAGAAGATTCAAGAGGAGACTAGAGAGAACATAGGTCATGTGGAAACAGATAAAAGAGAAGAACAAGAGCACAGGTGACATAGAAGAACAGAAGAATGAGGAATAGGAGCAGCAAACCAGAAGATGGACTAAAGGAGCAGCAGACACTGAAAAGCAGTAGACTGAGAGTACTTAACTGTGATACTCTGGAGCACTTCGCCAGCAGCAATGTTTCCTCTTACCCCAATTAACTGTTTACGCCCGATGAAGAGAGACACAATCAGAAGATAGAGACAACAGAAGATACAGAAGAACTGTGGTATCCTGATTTGTTATCTTTTTTACCTTTACCTTCTTATTTTGAAAGAATACGCATGGTGGTTGCTAATGGTGGCAATTGTGGTTGGGGGGGGGNNGGGAGGTGCTAGTGGAGGAAGAGGAAGTAGAGGGGAGGGGGTAAACCGGGGGTTGGGCGGTGAGGTGGCAAGCCACGTGGTGTCAATCTCAGTACAATGTCAGTGGCACGTGACATTGGGTATCTACCTTGGACAGCCCCAAGGAGGAGGGGTATGTTTGAGCCATTTGGCCAACATCGGGAGTTTTTAGTACTAAAAGTACAATGGAGAGTAAACTTGATCCTTATTGTACAGTAGAGGGGCAATTTTGACCCTTTTTGCTTTTATATACTAGTGTTTCTATAGATAGGATGCATACATACTTTGTTTGCTATACGCTTTTTTTAATAAGGTAATTTAGTTAAGGAATAGGACCAAGGTGGTACTACAAAAGTACAAACATCCAACAAGATAATAGTCAACAATTACAGTATCAAGGCTTCCGAACATTCCAAAAGAAAAGACGGATTTTCCTGCGTATTTACCCCTATATCACAAGTGTAAGTTCTGTATACATCTATACTTCACATAAGAAAAATGTCTGGTCTTTCCCCTCAAAATATCTATTGTTCCCTTCTAGCCAAATAGTCCCACATGATGCAAAGTGGGATGGTCCTCCAAGTTGATTTCAAACTTCTTTTAGTCTTTTTATTCTGCTCTGCAGCAAGTTAACAAGCCTTTCACATCTCGAGGCATCACCCAACTCACTCAAAAATACTCAAGAACCAAATTTTCCAAGACAAGTTAGAATGCCAAAAAATAAAGATGTTAGATTGCATGGATTCTTCACAAACAAAAACATCTATTTCCGAGAGAGAAACCTCTTTTTTGTAACAGATCTTGAGTCAAACAAACTTCCATTGCAGTTGTCCAAACAAAGCAAGCTGCTTTAGGGGAGCTTTTGTTTCCCAAAGCATCTTCCATGGCCAATCATTCACCCATCTATCTGCTTCTTTCTGCCGCAAATTGTAACACCTTTTGATTGTGAAGACAACATTGCTGCTGACCGACCACACCTGTGAGCCACTTCTGCCTTCATCAGTGGTTGTTGGTTTTAGTAGAGCTAAGAGTTCACTGGTACTATCAATTTTCCAGTCGTTAAGGTTTCTTCTGAAGTGTAATTGCCGCTGAATTTGTATAATACTCTGCAATCAATGTATCTTTTATTTAGGGCTATACTATAAAAATCAAGGAGCATTTCTTTCAAAATCCCAAAGTCCTGCCACTTATCAGACCAAAATTTAATAAACCTCCCATTCCCCACTTTCAAATTTATATGTTTTTGAAATTCTTCCAAGTACATACTGATTAACTTCCAAACAGCAACACTGTGGGTTTCTGCACAAACTTCCCATTTCTTGCACACTTGACTTGATGGATAATATTTGAAATTTTGATATCTCTCCATTTCTCTCGAGTTCTTTTTCTCTCAATTTCTCTCCGTCTCTATCTCTTTCTTTGTCAATTTCCCCAACTCTTCCTTGCTCTCCTTTCTCCTGTTTGTCTCTCTTTCTACCCTTTTTCATTTTACCCCTCGACATTTCTCCTTATTCCCTTTTGGCACTGCATCACAGATAATTCCCAAATTCAACAAGTCAATGCCTAAGCATATGGCTATGTCCAACAGATCCTTCACTCGACCATGTAAGAACACCTAGCCAATTGCTAAAGGATCCGTCAACTTGCATCTACATACTTAAGCATACAAATACCTAAAGCCAAAATGTCAAAACACTTCAGACTAAATATCAAACATGGATGTTACCATAGCATAGCTCAGCAGAGGCGCCTTCTAGCCTTGAAGATTGAACACTATTTGGGCTCCAACGACACAACAAATTACAGTGGCTCTTTTTTCGCTTTTAGCCTTTGGTAATACTAACATAAAAAAATGTAAATTTTTTTTAAGGTAAGATTTTATTGAAAAAGGTACCAAGATGGTACGAGTTACAACCGTCCAACATCTGCCACTATCATAGCAACTACAAATCTCCCAACACCTCCAAAAAGTCCAAGTATTGCTCCATATTGACAATAATACTTCTATTACACCAAAAATACAAGTTGAAGAGACAGCTATTCTAAATTATGAAAACATGTTGTCTTCTCCCTTCAAATTATGCCCCCTACACAGAGATATTACCGACATATATGTACAACCAAATTCGAATAACCATTTCCCTGTCCCAATTCACCATCAGAGAGCTACTTAAAGCTTCTCATAACATCCTATATGTGAATTGATTAGCACCACAGGCAAAACGTAAGTGTGTTTAACATATTTAAGTCAATTTTGTTAGGTTGAACCATCTCAAAGTAAAAGCCATAAGCCAATGAAATAGATCATGATACCCTTGTGTAACAGAAGGATGAAGAAAGAAGTTATTGAAGCCTATGTGATCAGAGAATAAGATAAGAGGAGAGGATATTAATTTGATCCATATATAACACCACCTAATTATAGGTGCCTAACACATATATTTATCATATTTGTCCAACGTGGGACAATATCTAGCTAAATACCTTAACAATTTAGAAACTGCCATTGCTATAAGCCCAATGAGCACTTATTACGATAGCTGACTTCGCTTAAGGACACAAGTACATATTTGCAAATTCTGCTGAAACTATAACTCAGTAAACACAAGGGAAAAATTCTTCAGCCCATAAAGGTAGCAGAAAGATTCCTACCTAAAAAGACAAAATCCATACAAAAAATTAATGTTTTCCAAGTCCTCATTCTAACCCCTAGAAATAGCAAATTAGGCTCACAAAAATGTGTTTTGACCAATTCGCTATTGTTGGCAATATGCTGAGCAGAACTCATTTAATAATTTCAAGATTTTCCATATATATCCACGTACCCCTTATTCTGAGCAAAGCTCATTTGATATTTTCAAGATTTTCCATATTTATCCACATACGCCTGCAAAAGCAAATTACTTGTTAAATTTAGGGACGAATAGACTTCACAGACTGTACTCTCTACATCATCAGTAATATTTTCGAAGCATGACTCACCTCAATGAGCTTAGCAAGTTTTGGCTGAGATACAGAAAGATATTGTCTGATTGATTCAGCCGTACCAGGAACCTGATGGGGATGCAAAGAGTTGACAACTTTATCAACTGTCTTCTTGACTATTATCTTGTAAGCATCCTTACTCATGAGACCCTCACTCCAAGTTGGCTTTAGTAGTTCTTTAACAAATTCCACAAGAGCAGCATGAAAATGTTTCAAAACTCTCGACTCTTTGTTCACAGATCTATCTGTTTTCCAGTCAATATCAATTTCATTTCCATGTCCGAGCCTCTCAAATTCTGCTTTTGTCTTTTTCCGGAGCCTGGTGCGTTGTAGTTCAGTAGATAAATTTAATTTATCTGCTTTTGAAGAGGTATTTATGTGTTCCTGATGAGCAACTGCCGTATCTGCTGTATCTGCTTCATTATTAGACAATTCTTTCTCAGACAAGTTGTCAGGCAATATATCCCTATGGTAGACATGACCAGAAATTGGATGTTTATTGGAGCTCTGTTCTGGACCCAAGGTTCCTGGTGAAACTGGATCATCATTTTCCTGCGTACATTTGGTGAATACAGGCCCTCCTTTTCCAGAGGAAGAGAACTTTGAGGGCCCATCTCCTACATTACTTTGCTCAATACTATCACGAAGAGGATCATATAGACTTTCAGGACATCCAATGATTTGACTAAGAAAGGATGATGGTCGAAAAGGAACAGATGGCTCCCAATAGTCAGAAGACACCTTAGTTTTATAATCAGATGATCGTCGTGTGTCCCACGATAAATCAACCCGAGAAAGTTCAGCTTCAGAACTAGGAAAAGCCGAAGACTTCTGCTGCAAAGAGGTGGATTTAGAAGAAGAATATTCTTGGCTACTATCCAAAAGCTTCTGATCATCAAGGGCATCTATGTTCCGCGAAGATGAACAACGATGAGACAACCTATCTGCAGAGTCATTCAAGATTTGCAAACCATGATTGTCGTGCACAGACCGGCTCCTCTTATAATTCACATTGTTCAAACCTGAGGCGTAAGAGGAAACTACAGTATTTTGGTAACTATCAGATACCAGGACTGAGCTACGCTTTCCACCATGGAGACTATTTTTATGTACAGAACCATCTTTGAGTAATGGAGAAGAAGAGGTGCTATAACCAGCCAAGTATGGTTTACAGCCAAGAGACTCTCTTCTAACCTCTGGGATGGACGAAGGACCATCCATAAGCATATGTGATTCCTCGTCACTTCTCAATTTTATATTTTCTCCAGATTGAACTGCTGATGGTACTGAATCAGAAGAACCATCCAGCACTGATCTCTTGCCATTCTCTTCCAAACCTATAGGGAATAAGCACCTCATCCTGATTAGTTATGCAAGGCGCTGCCATATCAAATTAAAGAATGGTAACACATTATTATAAAACGACTAAGGTTCAGGATTACCTTTGCCATTTGCAAGTTTGCCTTTTATCATAGCCTCATCTAGAATGACATCATTATCATGGCTCATTACATGATCCTTTATGTGAAGAAATCTACAAGAGTTCCCTTTGATGCACCAACCCCTGGAAAAAAACTCACATCTCATTGCTAATCTTTTGCTTCCACCCCTAGAATCAGCAGCAGGGGACGAACTTCTTTCCCTTGTCTTGAGAACTTCCAACCTGGAAAGACTAGATACCATCAAACTTTGTTCTACTTAAACAATATGCAAAAGAACGCCCAGTAAGAGACATCGAAAAGCAGTATAAGACCCAACTTCCAACTACAAGAAAAAAAAAATTGAACAAGGCCTCAGCAGTATAAACTAAAACCTTGGTGATGTTTGCTTTAAATCGTCCACAGCTTCTTGATCACCTCCTTCAATAAATTGATCACCAATAGCCACCTTGCCAGAAACATCAGTCAATATTTCGGCATCCACTGCTTGACCAAAAGGCTGGATTCTCTCTCTATTTGTTTCACCATCCTCAAATCCAGAAGCTTGGACATCAGACTCTATGTTGGTTCTTTCTCCTGCAAAAGCTCCAAAGAATCTCTGTGAGTCCACAGGATACCATATACAAGTATCTTTCCTTCAACATTAACCCGTATGATATACTAAGAGTTCTCACCGCCCTTCCTCTCTCTTGCTTCATCTGAATTAGAAATTCTGCAACCCTCATTACCACCTTCGATCAAAGGGGTATGTGGTGGTAAATTTGCTACAGGTTCTTGTTGTGTAGAAAAGCCTGATCTTAAGTGTTGTTCAAGCCCCGAAGGCTCCAGAACTTGGCTACCATCTACAAGAAAGAAATATAACAATAACAACTCTTGCCAATGTAAATGTCTCCACCATAAAACACAAGCAAGCTCTTTGTGGCAGAACCTTTATGATGATTTACCTAAGAAAGTCAGTCTAAACAGAAAAGGAGGTTGGTGTAATCTGCGGTATAATCCTAACAGACCGACTAAGCACACAGGAAACTTAGTGCATCCAAAACAAGAACATCAGCACATAACACAATAGAAGGCACTTCAAGAAGATTCTACACTCCTTTTCCTGGACTTGGATCAACCCTTCATCTTGAAATTAAGACTCTTTAATACACATGTAAACTTGAATGGACAATCTATTAGAGACTCTGCGGACGAGTGATATTAATACCATGTTAAAAACAATTGAAATTGACCTTTACTATAAAAAGACACCACATATATATGCATATATTTGGATTGTATGGTATACCATACAATCCAAATACATCACACATGAGGACACGTCAGACACCATCATGTACCTTTTTTACTTTTGATGAAGATCCCGTTTTTTTCCTCAGACTTGTATCCTCAAATTATACACCAGCCATCCTGGATTCATACAAAATATTCAAATTTTTCTTATATTAGATTATTTGGTAGCCCTCAAATAATTATGAAAATATACCATCTGATAACTTTGTTTTTATAATCGAGAAATTTATGAGGGCAACTAGAGGACGGTTCGAAACTCAATGAGCAATGGGTTCATCTCTCTACCCTTCTCCACTTATATACCAGGCTTTTCTCAGTGGCAGGGTTTTATACCATCTGATAACATTGCTAGGATGAAATATGTTTTTTCATTATTTGTTATTTTATAAATATCAACTTCGAGCTATATATTAAATTAAACAAAAACATGAATTATATAGTACTAATGGTGTCATGTTCCCTGATGTTTTAAAACTTGTGTTTTTTCTCTCAAATTTTGAGTCATGCGGGATCATGCCCATGCTTCAGAGTCCTTTCTAATATTGTAAATTCTTTTTACAAACTAATAATTTTAGTGATGTCATGTGAGCAAACAAGGTATACAAGTAGTAAGAGTTAAGGACCTACATTAATTTTTTTTCAAAAAGAAAGGTTCTCAAAGAGTGATATTCATTCATCTACAATGATGGTGACCTCGTGTGTACAACGATCACCGAAATCTAAAGCACTTTGACAGAGCAAATTCATTTTCCACCCTTGTAAGTGCTCTTTTATCTTCAATCTCCAAAGTACTCACATGGGTCAACGGAGATGCATCCCTAATTTAGCAACTTCTTCTCTTAATTCTGAAAGTTAAGTTGTGCATTACGTCCTTAACAATAATAGGCATTAATTACGGTATACCAAAGAGGTTTAGTATAGTCCACCAGTACCACAACACTCACAACAGGCAATGCTCTAATTCTCGTCAATCGTTTGCGTATATAGCACTAGTAACATAAGTTAACCTTTTTTTCTAAACTTTTCAGTGGATTAGAATACCGTCCTTACTACCAATCACAAGAACAAACATACCTCCCTTATCATGGTAGATATCCAAAATGACAGCAATGGCACAATGTATCCTCTCCTTTAGGTAACTTGTGGTACTAGGAATTTACCAAGAACAATCCCATTCCCCTTCCAACCCATTTCCAATTGCCTTATTACAACTATGCGATGATTTGTGAATTAAAAACTTTCATCAAGTTTTGGAATTTATCTCTCTCCCACACTTGTAGATCTTTTTTTGAACTTCAACTCTTAATGAGTTTGCCACATGTGTCCTCTAAACTTGACGAGTCGTGATATCCTTTTGCCCAAAATGTGTTCAATAGTCGCAAAGGTAATTCTCAAAACATCATCACACAACATATTCTCCCAAAATGTAATCCTATTTTCATTCCCAACTTTGAAAGAGATATCGTCGCTAAACTTATTATCCCTTCATGATATATCCCTATAGTCCACATTCATAGGGTAATAAAAAATTTCTAGTCCACCTCTATTCCAATGTGTCGTCTGCTATCACTACTCTCCACGAAGCCTACATCCAATAGTCAAACCACCAAAACCACTTTTTCCCGGATCTTTCACTCGAGTCCACCATACCTTTTTGGGTAATACCACCTCCTAATTCATTCCATGTAACTTTCTATATCCATCTTTTGTATCTCAGAAGAGTTCCTTTTGTGAGCTCTTCAACTTTTTGATACCACTAGTGCGCATGCATGAGAAATGAAATATGTAAGTGCTTGATAAAGTGCTCTAAATCAATACCTCGTTGTCTCATTTTCATAAGTAATTATTCTGTCACCTTAGTAGCTTCTTGTCAACTTTTCCAATCACCGGATTCTAGACGAAGAATTCCACTTGTGATGCTCCGAGCATTAATCCTAGATAAGTCGTCAAAAGTGTCTCAAGTTTCTGCAATTAAACATTTATGATGCTGAAATTGTTCACCTCCACCATCAAGATGACCATGCACTTTAAGTCGATTATGAGAAGCTTTTCCACATATCTCAATACGGATCCATAGGATACTGAGAAAGGTGTGTTTCTTCGCTTGGTTAGCTGAAATGGAGTGATCTTGACAGCAAAGAATTTAAGAAAGAGGAAGATTACTTGTGTCAATTGGTGTTTCATGCGTAACTAAGGAGAAGATGTGAACCGCCTCCTCTACATCGCCGAATAGCACCTTGCTTGTGGTGAAAAATTCTGAGATGTTTCAGAATTAAGCATGTGACGCCGGGACGGTGAAAGAAATAATGTTTATTTGAATTTTTAGAAGACAGAGGAGAAGAAGCAGGGCATGGAATATTGCTCCTCTAGCACTTACATGGACCATATATAGAGAGAGAAATAGGAGAGAAATTGATGGAGTATAGAAGGATTTTGTACACTTGAGGAATAACCTTTTATCCCTTATCTCTTTTTGGAGCACCCACAAGGTTCTTATATGTATAGAAGATTTGGTGCCTTTCGCAAAAAAAAACCATTTCTTTTTGTCAGGCTTTCTACGTTTTCGGTATACTTGTATACATGCTTCTTTCTTGCCCTTTTTAACTATAATTTTGTTACTTGATTCAAAAAAAAAAAGTTGATCCTCAGGCCGGAAGCTCAGCTCCGGACAAAGACATCATGCTATTCTGGACCCCGTTCTCGATCTCCAAATAAAGAATCCCAAGTAGAATGAGACTTGGGATATATTAATTGAAATGCCTCCACATCACAAAACATAAGATGTCATCTGCAAATAGAGATATATACTTATATTTGTTTTACAAGATGACATATGTAAAAGAGATTTGCCTTCATTGAATATGTCATCTTAATCATCAAAGCTAAATAAAGTCATAATAGAGTTATGTTTTGCTCATACTAGTTAGAGTAAAAGTTTGAAACTGAAAAAACATTAGCCTTGAATACTCCAAATTGAAAATTTGGGAGAATGCAATCTTGGTCCTCTATATGAATAACCTTTGATGTGCCTGTTGCAAGAAGCTTCATCGTACCTAAGAGGTAGTGCTAAAAGCTCCATGACAAACGCCAAAGTTCTCAGTGGAATAGAGGACTTCAAAGTGAAACATAATGAAGTTATGCGCATACGATTCATCTCATTGTGGAGAGTGGAAGGTTGAGATCGCTCCTTGATTGATTAAAGAAGTCTAGAAGGTATATCCAAGAGGATAAACTTTGGACAAGGGAAATTACTGCACGTATGGAGCACAAGATTGCTGGTGGATGAAATACTCACAACAAAAACGCAAATAGATTGTTGGTGCACAAAAAGAGATTCAGAGCCTCACTGGTGTATACTATGGAGATGTACAAGAAGCTTGTGATAGATTTTTAAGCAAATAGACCTGATGGTTGGAGATGCACAAAAAGATTCTAGAAGGAAGTTTTTATTGGGTCAAAGTTTTCTGGAAGACGATAATCCAACTATACCTAATTGGCTACCTAATCAGAAGCTACTACAGCTCAATATAGGTCAGAAAAAAAAAATTAATTGTCGCAGGTATTTTATTGAGTGCTGTGGGAATATTATAGGTCATACAAAAATTAAAACATAATTCTTAGAAAGAATTGCTAAGGCTGGGAGTTAAAGTCTTTTACAACTGATGACCGAACTGGAAGAACTAACATGGATATTAGAAGAGAAATACTATTTAAGATGGTCTCATGACGGCAGGGGCTGAATACCATAAGAAACAAGACTAAAAAGCTGTCTACACCGGTAACACTAAGTAGCCCCCGAAAATGGTTTCGAAAATAAAGGCACCTTGAGATTTCCTATTTTGGCTGGATTGCTAAAAGAAGCATGCTTAAAGTAATCTTACGAGAAGATGTCTAATATCGTGCTATAGCTGCTTTGTGTGAAAGGATTGGAGAATGTCAACCACTTATTACAAAACATTTGTAGTTGAAAAGGAATGAGTGTGAAATAGGAAGTCAGAGACATGGAATTCCATTCATATATGTATCATAAGAGTTATTTGGAGAGAAAAGCAGTGCTCTACGTAAAATGCTCGTCTTCACTTTTAATGTTTATGGTGTCAAGTGAATATTGCTCAAAACCATACTCCATAACTATTGAAGGTTGAAACAAATGAGGAGAAATAGGAAGTCAGATTATATGGAAAACCATTCATGTATAGTGTCTTCACTTTGTCTCACTTTCTCATAACACGATAGTCTTCATTAGCTTCCTTCACAACCAAAACATATGATTTTTTTGTAATTTTGCAAAGCTTGTAAAAGATTTCTATGTAAGTGTAAGGATGAGTGATAGAGGATCTTTAGTTTACGGAAATCCTAATTTGTCTTTTTAAGGTAAATTATTAAACGTTAGAACATAGTCTAACAAGTTCGGAACTAAGGCATAATTGTTGTTGTTTGTAAAGGAAGCAAGTTCTTGGTGTTTTAGTTGAATAAAACTGAGCTTTCTCAAAAGAAAATCTACCGTTACCTATTCCTCAACAAAACTGGTAAGATACATCTTCTTATGCTTCAATTGCCTCTGATTAAAATATTTCTACATGACCAATTATTCACACAACTAGTTGATATCACTATTCTACAATTACGTCTCAATTTCATGACCGTTGCGGTTGGAGTCTTAGTTTATATTGTAGACAAGAGACAACTGTTCTAAGTCCATCCATGAGCTTTAAAATTGTAATATAGGTACCATTTTTTCTTTTTTGATAACAAAGAAATCCTCGAGGGCACGTGGTGCACTGTTCGAAATTCAGAAGATAATGAGTCCGCTCCAAACATATGAACCTATATTATTTTTAAACCTTGGATTGTTCATCAACTCAGAAAAGATCTAAATGGCATTGTGTTTCACATATTTCTTGCATACTTGAGATGTTAAGAGCTAGTAATATTTCTTGCATATTTGAGATGTTAAGAGATAAACAATTTGACATTATGAGGTAAGACGTGATCTTTATTATCTTGAGTTACATAGAGCCAAGTTGAACAAAGGGGAACAAATCACCTTTCCCATTTCTGTTTAACAACTCTCAGTCCAACAAGAAGCCAATTTGGCTTCATAAATCATACTCTGTCTCAAGTCCGTGATTCTAGAAATCTAATAGAAATGTTGTGAAAATAGAGGAGAGGAAAAAATGAAATCTTAACTTGAATTGGTTGTAGACAACATATAAGAAACCTTTTTCTGAACAGGAACATTTTTTTTTTTTTTTTGAACAGGAACAACATACAAGAAACCTTGTATAGAAATTTAGGCTACTAAAGATAAGGTGAGTCTAGACTAAAGGAAACAAGAAAAGTATTAAACACAAATCAAAGAGTACAAAATTGTGGGATTGGTTAGTACTTGACATTCTATCCAATACCATTTTATTTGAGGCAATTCACTAAGCCAGTCAACCTCTACAACACACTAACAATATTTGGCGTAGATTGAAGTGCTGTTGGAGTATCCAGCGAAGGTGCACATCCAATTAAAGCCACTACAATTTCAAAGATACCATATAAAACCAACGTGTTCTTAGCTCGCATAGTCTAATTCAAATTGGATTAAAATCTTCTGAAATTTGAAAAAAACCACGTTTAGCATCAAAACTGCAAAAGTAATTAAATTAGAACCATCGTCGTGTGTAAATCAAATCAACACGTACATGGGACCAATCTTCCAATGTCAAAATGAATATGGAAGGCTATATAACCATATCCTTCTGCTCATTTTTCACTTTCTTCGTACTGTTTGGGCCAGCTTTTGCAGTCTTGACCAATTCAATTAGTGTTATCTCTCACTAGCACAAATATCGAGTTACTCTATCCATCGAGGCATAGACAAATGGAAAGAATTCACATACGGCCATCTTTTTGGGATCAGAATTTTAATGTCCCAAGTCGTTGCTCCAACTTTTTGACTATTAGGCCACTGCACATCTTCCACCTTCGACCATAAATACGAGAACTAGCACACAACTGCCAATTAGAGTAGCTGTACAAAGAAGACCATTTATTTAAGTGTCTGTAATAAAGAATACAACAATGATGCCAACCAGCATTGGGGGCATGGAAAGGGAGAACCCTCAGTCGAGCAGAGGAGCTACTTGAGCGACCATGCACTTACACTGTCATTCACTTTAGGAACCTGATCATTGTATTGATACCACTGTATCAACGCAGATACCACTATCAAAACTCAATAACTCAGAAGATCTCACTTTAACTTGCAAAAAGCCAGCATCTCAAATCTCAAGTCTTTTACATAGTAGCAAATTGTGCTAGTAGTAGCCTTTGTTCTTCTCAGGTCAGCCGCAACAGCAAACGTAACAGAAGAACTAGCTAGTTAGCAGCCTCACAGTAGCAATCTTCATGCCAGCTTCCTTCATGGCCAACAAGCTGCTTACGGTTTTGGATGGTATCCTCCCCTTCATGCTTCAAGGTAGCAAGATAATTTCTGGCCATAAATTAAATGTCAAACTTTTCTTTCCCCTGCAACTCCAACTCAGGAAGAAATCTCCTTTCAACTCTCTTCATTTCTTTCTTTCTTTTTCTTTTTTCCTTTTTTGATAAGTAGGAGTTTCCTTCAACTCTCTTATATTGTCTTCATAAACCAAACAATGGAATGGAAAGAAAATTTTCTCTTCTGTTGCTCCAATTTCTACTTTCCCTTCTTTTCCTTCCCATCCCAACTATCCAAGCAAAGGGCAAGACATTCTAACCAAATAAATCACATGATTGCCAAGGTTGCAGTCATCAGCAAAAACACTTGTCCTTTGTAACATCAAAAGTGTGATGTTTCATTATGAAAGAAGTGACTCAAGCTACTTGCGTGGCCACATGAAGGCTCTTCTTTTTCCCTCCTCTTGCATAGCATCTAGAGTGACAAACTTATCAAGCTTTAGCCCAACTAAGCATGGTTAGCTCAAGTAATGTTGAAATGTCATTTTATAAGTACGTTATCGATGAACTTCATTCAAAATAATTTTAGGTTAAAGATAGGCTATAAGAGTTGTAACGTTTTCTTATAATTAAAATCAACTTTAGCAGATAAAAGCCAGTGTCAGAATACGACAAGAATGAACAATAAAAAGCCAGTGTCAGAATACAACAAGAATGAACATTAAAAAAACTATTAGTACGATCTCATTTTATGTCTAAAGCATCCATTACGAAAAGGATATCCCACCACCAGTCTTCTAACAAGTCCAGTACAAGCCTTAACGCATTGCTTCTCCTATTACTATCCACAAGCCATATACTCGGCATAAGTGCCAATGTAATAGACAATGCCCCAACTTCTACATGTTATCTCTAATGAAATCCAGATACTCAACGAGATAGAAGGCAAGCAAAGGAACGATACAAACAAACAATTAGAAATTCAAACGATAATGATTAGACAACATAAATATCAGCATAATGTAGTTGATAACACAAAGACTAACCTTTTTTATGATCTACATTTAGTGGAATAGGTCCTTCACCCTTTTCTTTTTCTTCTTCTTCTGCTTCTTCTTCTTTCTCCTCCTCTTCTACCTCTTCTTCTACCTCTATTTCTTCTTCCTCATCTTCTTCTTCTTCTTCTACCTCTATTTCTTCTTCCTCGTCTTCTGCTTCTTCTGACAATGTAAAGATTTTTTTTTTCTATCAGTGAATTTTAACTCGTGGTAATGGGTCAGTTAGCATTATTACTAAATTACAATTTAATGTTTATCAAGAGATTTACGTGTAATTACCTAATACGTGACCAAATTGGGTAAATGCTTTTTACAATTATTAGTGCATAAAACTTAAAGTCAGAGTTATAGTAGCAGAATCGGCCTTTTTTCTCTAAGGAAAGCAATGTTCTGCTGCTTTTTTCTTCTTTTTTATGACAATGGTGTCTGGACCAATTTGCTACTTCCCACCGGCACACGTATTGGGTAACTCTGTCCACAAAAGGATTTGAACCTGAGACTTCATGATTCTCCTTTCATGATTCTCCTTTTAACTTTACCGATAGGCCACATTCTTAGGCAGGAATGTTCCCCTTCTTATCACAAAATTACCAATTAATGTTTATCCAAAGAGTTACCTAATAAGTAAATTGATAGTGTAAATACTTTTTGTATCGTACATAAAACTTAAATCACAAGGATTTAACTTATATACACAGATAACGTAAAGATTCTTTTTATAATGTTTTCCCTAAGGAAAGAAATCTTCCACTTGTTATCACAAAGCAACGAGACATACAGGCCAACTTTAAAAAATAATGATTAAACAAGTTAAATATCAGCAAACTGGAGTTGATAACACAAAGAACTAACCTTTCTGATCATCTACATTGAGTGGAACTAATGCTTGACCTTTTTCTTCATTTTTTTCTTCTTCACCTTTTCCTTCTTCTTCCTCCTCCTCCTCTTCTACCTCTTCTTCTACTTCTATTTCTTCTTCTTCTTCTTCTTCTACCTCTATTTCTTCTTCTTCTTCTTCTACCTCTATTTCTTCTTCTTCCTCTTCCTCTTCCTCTTCCTCTTCCTCTTCCTCTTCCTCTTCCTCTTCCTCTTCCTCTTCTTCTTCTTCGGCCTCTATTTCTTCTTCGACTTCAATCTCCTCTTCAACCTCGATTTCCTCGTATTCTTCGTCGTCTTCATCCAATTCCACATCGGCTTTAGGATCAACCGCCGCAACCGGGGATGGCATTGGGTTAACGGCGATTGGTTCGGGGGCGGAGGGCAGCGGAACGATGACGCTGATGAGTGATGGATTTAAAGATGATTTTAATCAGTCGTCACTTTCGCAAATGTTTTTTGTCGTCGGAAGGAATTTAGGGATTGTTTGTTCATCAAAAAGATTTTTCAAATATTTATGGTATCTGCACAAATGTTTCTATCTAATAGTAATTGTTTTTTACTTTCAAAATAGATTTTGATTACCACAAAGAACAATTTAAAAAGTTTCAAGCTAAAACCAACAGATAATATTATAATGCTAGATTTTGTTTTATCCTAATTCTAGTTTTCTTTATTCATCTTCAACGAAATAGATAATATTAAGTTATTAGATTATTTAAGGAGTTATGTTTGTTGGTTGATATGGTATTTAAATATTTGGGTTTGATATTTTTGGTATTCCATTTTTAATACCTAATTAATTAAAGTATGGTTTAATTTTTCTACTTTTGGATTCAGTTTATTCGATACGGTAACTTCAGTTTGTTCGACTCGAATACTAATTTGTGCATAAAGTCATAGACTATAATATTCTTAATTAAGATACTTATAAATACAAAAATAAAAATATTTAAGCTCACCTAATTGTTGTATAAGCCCATAAATAGAGAAAGAGAGAGAGAAAAGGGTACATAAAAAAGAATATATATGAAAATATCTTGATACATGCTTAGAACTTTGCTAAACTTAGAGAATACAACAAGCACTAATCCAACATAACAGTAATACACGAGTAAGAAAATATCATGAAGCTGATGAAATATTGCTAAACTACTTCACAACTTGGAGATTAAGAATCATAATATGCACCTACCTTGTTACTCCATTTTCACTGTCAGTCTCAACATGAATGCCAAAGAGAATGGTAATTCAAAGGTCACCTTCAAAAGAATAAATAAGTAAATAAAATTATTTGACAAACTCCATTGAAACCATTTTCTCCCATGCATTGCCCTTTGAAAGAAGCCAAAAAAAAATTGAAAAACTTAGCGCTTGCATAGATGAAATTAGTTGAATATTGAGGGGGTATGAACCCTAAAAATCAAAGAAGAAGATATGATACAAAGAGAAAGTTAGAGAGAGTTTATAAAGAAATTTTGGAATAATGCGACACTATCCTTTTGGAATAGTGCGACCCTATCCTTCATATAAAGAGAAATTTTCATATTAAAGAATCACGGATAGATGCTTTTGCAATATACAATTAAGAGTTATTAATCTATCAGACGATAATCATGCTTCATTGAACTTCTTATTTTCTTTCCTTTTCTTTTGTCCAAGAATGATTAGTTGACGCTTTATCATGATTTGCACAATCTAAAAATATTCTTTTTTTAAGTATATTTTTTATATTGATTTTACAATTTTCTTATACAAATTCAATCCAAAAACCCAATTCTACATTCTGAAAAAATGTCAATCAAGTCGGATTTCGCGTAAAAGTTGCTGCATGATCTTAGGTTTTATAAAGAAAAGTGGTTCCTTCTCAAAATACAAGTTATTCATACTCCACGAGTAGAGTCAATTAGTGCGTAGTTTTGCCGAAGTTACTGGTGATAATTCCATATTTACATAAATAATCACATTTTCTTATTACATTCTCCCTTTCATTGCTTAAAGAATTAAGCTTTTTACTAATCGTTATTGTTAGGAAGCTAAAAAAATATTTGTTATCATTTCAGGTGGTCGTTGTTTAGTCATGCGGGGTGGCACTTAATGGGTTGGGGCATATCCTTTTAAATACCAGAAAACTATTCAAGTGAGCTTTTTTTATATGTTCATATATCCTAAGGACTTTACAGGATGTTTAGAAGTCTTAATTTGATTTTGATGTTTCTCTTTGCAGCGAATAATGGTGATACATTTGATTTGGTTTAATCGTGTGTTTCAGGTTTCTGCCATTACCATCTCTTTTTATAACTTTTGCTCTTATGGTCCATAAAATACTGATTGTAAATACCTGTTTGTTTACGTAACGTCTTCGCTCTCACAAGCGTATATGGTCCATTTTGTTTATGCGCCTTTACTTTCCAATTGCTTGAAGGTTCTACTAAACTTCTTCATTTTTCTTCCTTGAAAAGGTTTGTTCACGTTTTGATATGTGGACTTCATGAATATGCTGGAGTCTGATTTCTATCATCCACAAATTTATATTGATTAGTATTCGTTGGTAAATATTCTCTTATTTTGAAAAGGTTGTGCAAGAGTTTGATCCTTCAACAACTTTAAATTCCATTGAAAAGGCACAAAGAAAACTACAAGGGTAGCTCAGCAGAAGAAGATATTCAAATAAATCTTAAAAATTTATGTGAAGTTAAACTAGTTACTTCACTTTAGTTCTCTATATGATGTCTTTAACTTGACAATGCATCCTTCGTGAATACCCAGCTTTCTCTTCTGTAATGTAGGTTTTTTGCTGTTAATTGAGAGAAACATATACCATTGAATGACTGACACTAATACAATGTAAAATTAAATTATCAGTTTTCGTGAAAGTTAACTGAAGTTTGCAACAAGACGAGGCCATCCCTAACTTTTAGTCATGAATTATCGTCTAATAAATATGTGAAAATTTCATAAAATAATATATTACTTTTCTGAGACTTCGATTTTATTCACCATGTAGAATACAAGCTAGAGACAACACCAAAAGATTGCTATTGCACGATTGCACGCATGTGTACCTTGTGCAATTCTGGTGTATTTCACTTTTTTAATGGTATTGCTAATTAAGTAATTGCCTAATTTATGTTGTAATTTGTCTAATTTCAATCTTTTTATTACAAAGGTCTCATCAAACAATAATTCTCATCAAGTAATCTTAAGCAGGCGCTATTTGTTGTCTTTCTCAAACAATGCTAATACATGTAGCCAATAATCTAATTTTTTTATTTTCTTCCTTAATAGATGTTTATTAAAATGGATAAGTGTGTTTTCGCATGACTTCAATTTATGAATATTTAGTGTATTACATGTTTAAAAAATAATAGCATTTGCATGCTTCTTTGTATAAAAAATAATAGCATTTTTCTTATAACATTTTCTTATAAAAATTTTACATTTAATATTTTTCGCGCAATGTGTTGGTACGGACACTAGTTTCTATCTAATAGTAATACTTTTTTACTTTCAAAATAGATTTTGATTACCGCAAATAAAAATTTAAAAAATTTCAAGCTAAAACCAACAGATAATATTATAATGCTAGATTTTGTTTTATCCTAATGCTAGTTTTCTTTATTCATTTCTCAAATAAATAGATAATATTAAGTTAATAGATTGTTTGAGGAGTTACATGTAGGGGTGTTTGTTTGTCGATATGGTATTTAAATATTTGGATTTGATATTTAAGTATTCGGTTTTTAATACCTAATTTAATTAAAGTATGGTTCAACATTTCTACTTTTGGATTTAGTTTATTCAATACGGCAACTTCGGTTTGTTTGACTCGAATACTAATTAGTGCGTAGAGTCATAGACTATAATATTCTTAATTAAGGTACTCATAAATACAAAAATAAAAATATTTAAGCTGACCTAACTGTTGTATCAACCCATAAATATATATATATATATATATATATATATATATATATATATATATATATATATATATATAGAGAGAGAGAGAGAGAGAGAGAGGGGTACATAAAAAGGAATATATATGAAAATATCTTGATACTTGCTTAGAACTTTGCTAAACTTA
This sequence comes from Nicotiana paniculata, assembly GCA_005239505.1. Lineage (NCBI taxonomy): Eukaryota > Viridiplantae > Streptophyta > Magnoliopsida > Solanales > Solanaceae > Nicotiana > Nicotiana paniculata. The sequence continues at coordinate 84,294 of ML348781.1, read as the reverse complement.
GAGAATACAACAAGCACTAATCCAACATAACAACAATACACGAGTAAAAAAACATTTTCTCCCATTCATTGCCCTTTGAAGCTGAAGAAATATTACATTAAACTACTTCGCAACTGGGAGATTAACCCATTTTCTCCCATTCATTGCCCTTTGAAAGAAGCCAAAAGAAAATTGAAAAATCTAACGCCTGCGTAGATGAAATTAGTTGAATGTTGAGAGGGTATGAACCCTAGAAATCGAAGAAGAAGATAGGATATTGTAACGATCCGGCCGACCATTCCGTGAGATTTGACCTGTTTCCTCTGTTTCTGCTTTGTCATGTATTACTTAGCCTATTTACGATGTGTTGGGTCGATTGGTTCGGGTTCGTAGTGGTCTTGGTGAGAAATGAGACACTTAGTCCCTTAAGTTGACCTTATGGTTAGAAAAGTCAATCGGAAGTTGACTATTAGGTAAACGACCTCGGAATATGGATTTTAGGGCTCGGATAGCTTCGTTAGGTGATTTGGGACTTAGGGGTGTGTTCGGAATGTGTTCCGAGGTCCGGGTAGAATTAGGCTTGAAATGGTGAAATTGAGTTTTTGGCGATTTCCGATCGGCATTAGAAAATAGGCTATCGGGGTAGGAATAGAATTTCAAAAGTTGGAACAGGTTCATAGTGTCACTTTGGATGTGTGTGAAAATTTTCAGGTCAATCAGACGTGTTTTGGATGGTTTCGGCATCTTTGGCGAAATTTAGAAGTTTTTAAGTTCTTAGTCTGAATTCGAGGTGGATTTGGTATTTTTGTGTTGTTTTGAGGGTTTCGAAGGCTCGAATAAGTTTGATTAATACTATGGGATATGTTGGCATGTTTGGTTGAGGTCTCGAGGGCCTCGAGTGAGTTTCTGGTGGTTAACGGATCATTTCGACTTGGAAAGATTGTAGATTTTGGGTTGGTGTTCAGTTCTGGTGTTCTTCTATGTGATCGTGTGGGTAAGGATGCGATCACATAGGCTTATCTGGGGCATCATAAATTTTGTTTCTATGCGATCGTGTTTGGGTGGTCGCGATCGCGCGAGGGGATGGCCTGTGTGCAGTGCGAACGCGTGGTGGAGGTATGTGAACGCGTAGAGGCTGAATCGCGTGAAGGGGCTGAGCGGGTGAGCTGTGCGAACGCGTGAGGTAGGGCATGAACGTGTAGGGTAATTTTGGATTGTGCGGTGCGAACACGTGGAGTGGGATGCGAACGCACTGAAGAAAGAGCACCTGGGCAGAAAGTATAAAAAGCCATATTCGCGATTTTTAGCCTATTTCTCACCATCTTTGGACGGATTTGAAGCTTTTGAGAGGGATTAAAGAGGGAATCACTTGGAGGTAAGATTTTTGAATTCAAATACTTGATTTAATGTTCATTTCTAGCTAATTAGACCTAAAATTTGTGGGATTTGAACCCTAAAATTGGAGAATTAGGGCTTATGATTTGGAGACCTTTGAGTAGGGATTTGAAGGGCCATTTGAGGTCCGATTATGATGTTCTTGGTATGTATGGACTCGTGTGAGGATAAGTATTCTTGTGATATGATTTTTATCAAATTCCGAGATGTGGTCTCGGGGGTCGGGTTTGACCAATTTAAGGATTTGTGCTTAATTTTGATAATTTTCGGTTGATCTTCGTTCTTTGGCATATAATAATGATATAAATCTGATTTTGGCTAGATTTGGAGCAATCAGAGGCCGAGTCTAGATGAAAAGGCATTGTGGGCTAGGATTTTACTCGGTTTTGAGGTAAGTAACGTTTCCAAATTTGGTTCTGAGGGTTCGAAACCCCGAGTTATATGCTATATGATTATAATTTAGGTGACGCACATGCCAAGTGACGGGCGTGCGGGAGTACACCGAGTGATTTGTGGCCTGGATCATCCCATGGCACCGTCTAGTAGCTATTTCGGACTGATATATGTACTTTTATTGGCGTGGTTAATGTGAACATGCTAGAAATCATGTTAGGGCTTCACGCCGAAAATGCTGAGACCCGAGTGGTCGTATATTGCTGTCTCCTTATGTGTTTAATTGATTTTGTATACTCAATCCTGTCATAGCATATCATTTCATGCCTCAATCTCGATAATTGTTGATTTTATATATTTATCATTATTTCGGGCTAGTTCATGCATCTGTGAGCCCATGTGAGTGAGACTAGAGAGTAATGATTGGGTGAGGCTGAGAGCCTGTTATTAAGACAGTTATGAGATCGGACTGCACACCGTAGCGATACTCGAATCATGCCTTAGTTGGCTTGATATAGTGCTTGGGCCAATAGGATCCACTCCGGAGTCTTTACACCCCAAGTGAGCGTATTGATATTGAGGGATGAACCTTCCTTGGACATGGATCTTGTCCGAAGTTGATGATATGTGAGGGATGGATCGTCCTTGGACATGGATCTTGTCCGAATGTTGTATTCCGGAGATGGATCTTCTCCGTGGGGGCTGGATTGGCCTTTTCCTCAGTAGTGATTGACTACGGTCACCATTGTTTATGCATATTCCGAGATGGATTTTCCCTGGTCCTGAGAGCCATATACAGTACTGAGTGGACTTCTGTGTGAGAGCTGTGAGCACTATGTGCATTTCCACACTGTTGATACATTGGCATGTCTACTTAGATATACCCGGGTTACTTATCATATCGGTCATATTCTGTTTTCATTATCTATTGAAACTCTGAGCATGCCTAAATTCTGTGTATTGTTTTCATTACAATTATTGAGGTTTAGTCCGTCACTACCTCTCAGCCTATAGTTTGGGTTCGTTACTTATGAGGTTGTATACTCACGTTACCCCCTGAACCTTGTGCGCAGATCCAGGTTCATCGAGGCCGGGTAGCAGCGATTGATCGGTTGACAGAGATCCTTGGAGTCTTCAAGGTAGCAGCTGGCGATCGCAGCCTCGATTTCTCTTTCTTTATCCTCCTGTCGCATTTATATTATTTCAGAGTATGTTGTCTATTTTGAACTTCGGCACTCTTACTTGTAGTAGCTCATGATTCGGTGACACCAGATCTGGATTTGGTTTTTAAATGATGGTTTGATGATTTTAAACTTTTAAATAAATTATTGTTGATACTTTTTTCTACTGAATTTACAATTCTTCTGAAAAACAAATCTTATTCAACAAAATGTGTGCCTTGCATGATTCACGGCATGCGCCAACACGACGGGTGTTTTGGGGTCGTGAAAAGTTGGTATCAGAGCTCTAGGTTAAATAGGTTTCACTAGTCATGAGCAGGTTTAGTAAAGTCTTGCGGATCGGTACGGAGACGTCTGTACTTATCTTCGAGAGGCTACAGAACCCTTAAGAAAAATCTCGCATTCCTTAATTCTGTCGTGTGAATCCGTTGATTCCTGGAACTAACCTTCTGTTGTTTTCATTCTCTCACGGAAGGTAAGGAATCGCGCTACCGATCAGGGTGACCAGACACCAGCTAGACCAGCGAGAGGTCGAGGCCGTGGCAAAGGGAGGGTTGCAGCCCGCGCAGCAGTCGGGGCAGTACCTGTGGACCCTCTTATTTTTCAGGATCAGGTCCCCTCCGCAGATGTTCCGACGGGACCGTCTCAGGCACCGGCAGTGCCTATTGTGATCCCGGGTCTTCAGGAGACTCTGGCTCAGATTCTGACTGTGTGCACCAGCCTTGCACAGGCAGTCGCTGTTTCTTCTACTGCCGCTACTTCTCAGGCTGGGGAGGCAATAAGACTCCAGCTGCCCGTACACCTAAGCAGGTTGTTCAGGGGCTTCAGACACCGGGGGCAGCTCCAGCCCAATCGGTTGCCCCAACTCAGGATTTTGTGATCCCAATTATGCCAGATGATGAGCAGCGCATGTTGGAGAGATTTAGTAGACTTCAGCCTCCGACTATCAGTGGTACTAAGGGCGAGGATGTCCATGGCTTCTTAGACAAGTGTTAGAGGATTCTTCGTACAACAGGGATATTGGAGGCTAGTGGGGTCCCATTTACTACCTTCCAGTTCTTAGGAGCTGCACTCGCTTGGTGGGAGGCCTATGAGAGGCGTAGACCTGTTGATGAAACGCCCCTTACCTGGTGTCAGTTCTCTATTCTTTTCCTGGAGAAATATATACCGCAGTCCCGCAGGGAGGAGCTGCTAGGGAGTTTGAGCAGTTGCGTTAGGGGGACATGACCGTAACGCAGTATGAGATGAGGTTCTCCGAGTTGACCCGTCATGCTATTTGGCTAGTTCCCACGGATAGGGAGAGGATCAAGAGGTTCGTTGATGGTCTCACTTATCAGCTTTTGATTTTTCTGACCAGCGAGAGGGTATCTAGTGCTCCTTTTGAGGAGGTGGTTGGCATTGCTAGAGAGATTGAGTCGGTTCGACGCCAGGAGCGAGTCGAGAGGGAGGCCAAGAGGCCTCGAGGGTCTGGTAGTTTCGGTGGTGTTCATTAAGGAGGTCAGTCTCAGCACAATAGAGGTCGTTCATTTAGGCCTCCTTAACCAGTCCGCCCAGACTACAGTGGTGCATCATCGGGGCATGGTACCCGCAGCTCTCATCTGGGCCGTTCCTTATTCAGTGCTCTTCCAGCCCAAAGTTCATCTCGGCCACTATCAGTTCAAGGTTCCTCGACGCATGGTTCTTCTAGTGGTTATTCTGGTTCTAGGGGTTCCCTTCAGTCCCCACCGTCATTTGTGGAGAGGGGTTGCTTTGAGTGTGGTGATCCGGGTCATATCAAGAGGTTTTGTCCCCGTCTTTCGGGTGGTTCATTCCAGTAGAGAAGCCAACCTTCAGCTTCAGCACCAGTTACTTCACCACCCGCCCAGGTAGCTAGGGGTGGGGGCCAGTCAGCTAGAGGTCGCCCTAGAGGGGGAGGTCGATCAGGTGGAGGTTAGGCTCGATTTTATGCACTTCCATCCAGACCAGATGCTATGGCCTCAGATGCAGTGATTAAAGGTATTGTTTCAGTAGGTCACCGAGATGCTACGGTCTTATTTGATCCAGGTTCACATATTCTTATGTTTCATCATACTTTGCTCATTTTCTAGATATGCCTCGTGAGTACTTAGTTACATCTGTTCATGTGTCGACTCCGGTGGGCGATACTATTTTGTGTACTGTGTGTATCGATCGTGTGTGGTATCTATTGGGGGTCTGACAACCCGAGTGGATCTGTTATTGCTTAGCATGGTTGACTTTGACGTGATATTGGGCATGGATTGGCTATCTCCGTATCATGTTGTTCTGGATTGTCACGCTAAGACTGTGACCTTAGCGATGCCAGGATTTTTGAGGGTTGAGTGGAGAGGTTCTATTGAGTATGTGCCTAGTAGGGTGATTTCTTACCTGAAGGCCCAACGTATGGTAGAAAAGGGATGTTTATCGTATTTGGCTTTTGTGAGGGATGTTAGTGCGGAGACTCTCACTATTGATTCTGTTCATGTGGTCCGTGATTTTTCGGACGTGTTTCCTGCTGACATGCCAGGCATGCCACCTGACAGGGATATTGATTTGGTGCCGGGTACCCAGCCTATTTCTATTCCACTGTATCGTATGGCGCCGACGGAGTTGAAGGAATTAAAAGAGCAGCTTCAGGAACTCCTAGATAAGGGGTTCATTCGGCCTAGTGTGTCACCTTGTGGTGCGCCAGTGTTGTTTGTAAAGAAGAAAGATGGTTCTATGAGAATGTGTATTGACTACAGGCAGTTGAACAAGGTTACATTCAAGAATAAGTATCCCTTGCCTCGTATTGATGATTTGTTTGACCAACTTCAGGGAGACAGAGTGTTCTATAAGATTGATTTGAGATCCGGGTATCATCAGCTAAAGATTCGGGATTCTGATATTCCCAAGACAGCTTTCAGGACTCGTTATGGTCACTATGAGTTTATGGTGATGTCTTTTGGGCTGACCAATGCCCCAACAACGTTCATGCATTTGATGAACAACGTGTTTCAGCCGTACTTTGATTCTTTTGTTATTGTGTTCATTGATGACATCCTGGTATATTCTCATAGCCAGGAGGAGCACGCTCAGCATTTGGGAGTTGTTTTGTAGAGATTGAGGGTGGATAAGCTTTATGCAAAGTTCTCCAAGTGTGAGTTTTGACTTGGATCAATAGCTTTCTTGGGTCACGTGGTGTCCAGTGAGGGTATTCAGGTTGATCAGAAGAAGATAGAAGCGGTGCAGAGTTGGCCCAGACCGTCCTCAGCTACAGATATTAGGAGCTTCCTTGGTTTGGTGGGATATTACCGTCTCTTTGTGGAGGGGTTTTCTTCTATTGCTTCGCCCTTGACCAAATTGACCCAGAAGGGTGCTCCGTTCAGGTGGTCATACAAGTGTGAGGAGAGCTTTCAGAAGCTCAAGCCTGCATTGACCTCAGCTCCAGTGTTAGTATTGCCATCAGCTTCAGGTTCTTATACTGTATATTGTGATGCCTCGAGGATAGGCATCAGTTGTGTTTTGATGCAGGAGGGTAGGGTGATTGAATATGCCTCACGCCAGTTGAAGACTCATGAGAAGAATTACCCAGTGCATGATCTCGAGCTAGCAGCCATTGTTCACACCTTGAAGATTTGGCGTCATTATTTGTATGGGGTGCATTGTGAGGTTTTCACTGGCCCCCGCAGTCTGCAACATCTGTTTAAGTAGAAGGATCTGAATTTGCGTCAGAGGAGATGGTTGGAGCTTCTCAAGGACTATGATATTCCTATTCTATACCATCTGGGGAAGGCCAATGTAGTGGTTGATGCCTTGAGTCGCAGAGCAGAGAGTTTGGGGAGTCTAACATATCTTCCAGCAGCAGAGAGACCATTAGCACTTGATATTTAGGCCTTAGCAGGCCAGTTGGTGAGACTGGATCTATCATAGCCCCGTCGGTATTAGCTCGTGTATCTTCCAGTTCTTCTCTTTATTGGTGATGATGAGGTTATGAGGATGCAGGTTCGGATTTTTGTGCCCAATGTGGATGGGCTTCGAGAGTTGATTCTAGCAGAGGCCCATAGCTCGCAGTATTCCATCCATCCGGGTGCCGCGAAGATGTATCAGGATATGAGACACCATTATTTGAGAGGTGGATGAAGAAGGATATTGTTGAGTTTGTAGCTCGGTGTCTCAACTGTCAGCAGGTCAAGTATGAGCACCAGAGGCCAGGTGGGTTGCACCAGAGGTTGGATATTCCAGAGTGGAAGTGGGAGCGGATCACCATGGACTTCGTAGTTGGGCTCCCACGGACTTCGAGGAGGTTCGATGCTATATGGGTCATTGTAGATCGGTTGACCAAGTCTGCGCACTTCATTCCTATTGGTACTACTTATTCTTCGGAGCGGTTAACTGAGATTTATATCAGGGAGATTGTCCGGTTGCATGGTGTCCCAGTTTCTATCATTTTTGACAGAGGTACTCAGTTCACATCTCAATTTTGGAGGGTCGTGCAGAGACAGTTGGGTACTCAGGGTCGAGTTGAGCACAACATTTCATCCTCATACTGACAGGTAGTTAGAGCGCACTATTCAGATTCTGGAGGACATGTTGCGTGCTTGTGTCATTGATTTCGGTGGTTCATGGGACCAGTTTATGCCACTCACGGAGTTTGCTTATAATAATAGTTATCAGTCGAGTATCCAGATGGCTCCGTGCGAGGCTTTATATGGTAGGAGGTGTAGATCTCCGGTTGGTTGGTTTGAGCCGAGTGAGGCTACGCTATTAGGCACAGACTTGGTACAGGATGTGTTGGATAAGGTGAAGTTAATTCAAGAGCGGCTTCGCACGGTGCAGTCTAGGCAGAAGAGTTATGCGTACCGGAAGGTCCGGGATGTGTCTTTCATGGTTGGGGAGAAGGTGCTACTAAAGGTGTCACCCATGAAGGGTATTATGCGGTTTGGGAAGAGGGGCAAGTTGATTCCCTAGTTCATTGGGATTTTTGAGGTGCTTCATAGGGTTAGAGAGGTGGCTTAGACTTGCTTTGCCACCCAGCTTATCGGGTGTCCATCCGGTATTCCATGTTTCCATGCTTCAGAAGTATACTGGTGACCCGTCTCATGTTTTGGACTTCAGCTTAGTTCAACTAGAGGGTGATATGTCTTATGAGGTAGACCTAGTGGCTATTTTGGGTCATCAGGTCATAAGGTTGAGGTCTAAGGATATAGCTTCAGTGAAGGTACAGTTGAGAGGACAGTCGGTGGAGGAGGACACCTGGGAGACCGAGCGGGAGATGTGTAGCAGATATCCTCACCTATTTGAGACTCCAGGTATGTTTCGAGACCCGTTCGAGGATGAATGTTTGTTTAAGAGGGGGAGAATGTAACGACCCGACCGGTCGTTCTGTGAGATTTGCTCCATTTCCCCTATTTTTTCTTTGTCATGTATTTCTTAGCCTATTTACGATGTGTTGGGTCGGTTGGTTCGGGTTCGGAGTGGTCGTGGTGAGAAATGAGACACTTAGTACCTTAAGTTGGACTTATGGTTAGAAAAGTCAACCAGAAGTTGATTATTAGGTAAACGACCTTGGAATGTGGATTTTAGGGCCCAGATAGCTTCTTTAGGTGATTTGGGATTTAGGGGTGTGTTCGGAATGTGGTTATGAAGTCCAGGGTAGAATTAGGCTTGAAATGGCGAAATTGAGTTTTTGGCGATTCCTGGTCGGCATTGGAAAATAGGCTATCAGGGTCAGAACTCTAAAAGTTGGAACAGGTTCGTAGTGTCACTTTGGATGTGTGTGCAAATTTTCAGGTCAATCGGACGTGTTTAGGATGGTTTCGGCATCTTTGGCGAAATTTAAAAGTTTCTAAGTTCTTAAGCTTGAATTCGAGGTGGATTTGGTGTTTTGGCGTTGTTTCGAGGGTTTTGAAGGCTCGACTAAGTTTGAGTAAGGTTATGGGATGTGTTTTCATGTTTGGTTGAGGTCCCGAGGGCATCGGGTGAGTTTCGGGTGGTTAACGGATCATTTCGGACTTGGAAAGATTACAAATTTTGGGCTGGTGTTCAGTTCTGGTATTATTCTATGCGATCGCGTGGGTAAGGATGCGATCACATAGGCTTATCTGGGGCAGCATAAATTTTGGTTCTATGTGATCGCATTTGGGTGGTCGCGATCGCGTGAGGGGATGGCCTGTGTGCAGTGCAGATGCGTGGTGAAGGTCTGCGAACGCGTAGAGGCTGAGGCGCGTGAAGGGGCTAAGCGGGTGAGCTGTGCGAACGCGTGAGGTAGGGCGCGAACACGTAGGGTAGTTGCGGATTGTGCTGCACGAACGCGTGGAGTGGGACGCGAACGCACTGAAGAAAAGAGCACCTGTGCAGAATGTATAAAAAGCCATCTTCGCGATTTTTAGCCTATTTCTCACGATTCTTTGATGGGTTTGAAGCTTTTTGAGAGGGATTAAAGAGGGAATCACTTGGAGGTAAGATTTTTGAATTCAATACTTGATTCTATGTTGATTTCTAGCTAATTAGACCTAAAATTTGTGAGATTTTGAACCCTAAAATTGGAGAATTAGGGCTTATGATTTGGAGACCTTTGAGTGGGGATTTGAAGGGCCATTTGAGATCCGACTCTGATGTTCTTGGTATGTATGGAATCGTGTGAGGATAAGGATACTTGTGATGTAATTTTATTGAATTCCGAGACGTAGGCCCGGGGGTCGGGTTTGACCAATTTCGGGGTTTGTGCTTAATTTTGATAATTTTTGAATGGGCTTCGCTCCTTGGAATATAATAATGATATAAATCTGATTTTGGCTAGATTTGGAGCAATCGGAGGCCGAGTCTAGATGCAAAGGCATTGTGGGATAGGATTTTAGCCGATTTTGAGGTACGTAACATTTCCAAACTTGGTTCTGAGGGTTCGAAACCCCGAGCTATATGCTATATGATTATAATTTAGGTGGCGCACATGCCAAGTGACGGGCGTGCGGGCGTACACTGAGTGATTTGTGTCCTGGGTCATCCCATGGCACCGTCTAGTATCTATTTCGGACTGATATCCGTACTTTTATTGACGTGGTTAATGTGAACATGCTAGAAATCATGTTAAATCAAATGCTAGGGCTTCATGCCGAAAATTCTGAGACCCGAGTGGTCGTATATTGTTGTCTCCTTATGTGTTTAATTGATTTTGTATACTCAATCCTGTCATAGCATATCATTTCATGCCTCAATCTCGGTAATTGTTGATTTTATATATTTATCATTGTTTCGGGCTAGTTCATGCATCTGTGAGCCCATGTGAGCGAGACTGGAGAGTAATGACTGAGTGAGGCTGAGAGCCTTTTATTAAGACAGTTATGAGATCGGACTGCACACCGTAGCGATGCTCAAATCATGCCTTCGTTGGCTTGATATTGCGCTTGGGCCAATAGGAGCCCCTCCGGAGTCTTTATGCCCCCAGTGAGCGCATTGATATTGAGGGATGGACCTTCCCTGGACATGGATCTTGTCCGAAGTTGATGATATGTGAGGGATGGATAGTCCCTGAAAATGGATCTTGTCGAAGTGTTGTATTCCGGAGATGGATCTTCTCCCCGGGGGCTGGATTGGCCTTTTCCTCAGTACTGAGTGATTACGGTCACCAATGTTTATGCGTATTCCGGGATGGATTTTCCCTGGGTCTAAGAGACATATACAGTACTGAGTGGACTTCTGTGTGCGAGCTGTGAGCACTATGTGCATTTCCACACTATTGATACATTGGCATGTAGAGTATTGAGATATACCTGGGTTACTTATCATATCGGTCATATTTTGTTTTCATTATCTATTGAAACTGTGAGCATGCCTAAATTACTGTTTTCATTACAATTATTGAGGTTTAGTCTGTCACTACCTATCAACCCTTAGTTTTGGTTTGTTACTTCTGAGTTGGTGTTTTCACTTTACCCCCTGCACCTTGTGTGCAGATCCAGGTTCATCGAGGCTGGGTAGCAGTGGTTGATCGGTTGACATAGATCCCTGGAGTCTTCGAGGTAGCAGCTGGCGATCGCAGCCTCCATTTCTCCTTCTTTATCCTCCTGTCACATTTATATTATTTCAGACTATGTTGTCTATTTTGTACTTCGGCACTCTTACCTTGTAGTAGCTCATGATTCAGTGACACTAGATCTGGGTTTGGTTTTTAAATGATGTTAAACTTTTAAATGGATTATTGTTGATACTTTTGCTACTGAATTACAATTCTTCTGAAAAATAAATCTTATTTCAACAAAATTTGTGGCTTGCCAGATTCCACGACAGGCGCCATCACGACGGGTGTTTTGGGGTCGTGACAGATACAAAGAGAAAGCTAGAGAGAGTTTATAGAGAAGAGAGGATCATAAATGATTTTGTATTTCCACGTGTGTTTACAAGAGGAAATATTACACTATGTATAATTAGCTAATTAACTAACTAATGGAATCCTTGACTACTTTCTAATTTCAGTTAATAGAAGCTATAAAATGACTAAGTTTCCCTTCCTATCTTACTCCTTTCTCAACACTCCCCCTCAAGCTAGGTGCAAAAATGTTGAGAACACCTAGCTTGGAGCTTAAATATTCATGTTGAACTCTGTTGAGGCCCTTAGTAAGTATGTCTATTGGTTGATCTTTGGTAGGAATATACTTAGTTACAATCAGTCCTTGCACTATTTTTTCTCTTATAAAGTGACAATCTATTTCGATGTGTTTGGTTCTCTCATGATATACAAGATTGGTTGCAATATGCATAGCAGCCTTGCTATCACTGTATACTTTAATAGGTAAGTTTACTTCTGTCACGATCCCAAAAACACCCGGTCATGATGGCGCCTGTCGTGAAATCAGGCAAGCCACACATTTCATTATTAAAAGTTATTTTCAGGAAAATCACCATATTTACAACAAGAGTCTCGCTTTTATAAAGCTTCTAAGATTTGGACATCATTAATAACATGAATAAAATAACCCCGATCCCAGATCTAATGTCACTGAGTCATGAGCTACTACAACGTAAGAATGCCAAAATACAAAGTAGACAACAAAGTCTGAAATAATAAAAGTGCAACAGGAAGATAGAGAAGGAGAAGGCGAGGCTGCGATCGCCGGCTGTTACCTCGATGACTCCGAAAGAAACTCTAACAACCGCTCAAGAATCACTACTGGGTCCTGATGTACCTGGATCTGCACACAAGGTGCAGGGGTAGTGTGAGTACACCAACTCAGAAGTAACGAACCCAAACTATGGGCTGAGAGGTAGTGACGGACTAAACCTCAATAATTAAAATCATCAGCGTACAAAATTTAGGCATGTTCACAGTTTATCAGAAAATTGAAGATCCATCCCTCAATATCAATGCGCTCACTAGGGGTGTAAAGACTCCGGAGGGGCCCTATTAGCCCAAGCGCTATATCAACCCAACGAAGGCATGATTAAAGTATCGTTGCGGTGTGCAGTCCGATCTCATAACTGTCTCAACAACAGGCTCTCGGCCTCACTCAGTCATTACTCTCCAGTCTCACTCATATGGCTCACAGATGTATAAATCAGCCTAAAACAATGATAAATATACATATAATTAAATATTACTGAGACTGAGGCATGAAATGATATGCTATAACATGACTAAGTATATGAAATCAAATAATCACAAAATGAGGCAGTAATATACGACCACTCGGGTCTCAGCATTTTCGGCGTGAAGCCTTAGCATTTATACTTAACATGATTTGTAACATGTTCATATTTACCACATAATAGAAGTGCGGATATCAATCTGTGATAGCTACTAGGTAGTTCCATTGGATGAGCCAGGCCACAATTTACTCGGTGCACGCCCGTCACTTGGCATGTGTGTCACCTCAGTTATAGTCATATATCATATAGTTCGGGGTTTCGAACCCTCAGAACCAAGTTTGGAAATGTTACTTACCTCAATCAAGCCGAAACTCCACTCTGCCATGCCCCTGCCGCTCAATATGGCCACAAACCACCCCAGATCTAACCAAAATCAGTATTATATCATTAATATATGCTAAAGGAGCGAAACCCACATCAAAATTATCAATTTACATCACAAATCCCGAAATTGGCCAAACCCGAGCCCCGAGCCCACATCTCAGAAGTCGATAAAAATCACATCACAAGAATCCTCATCCTCCCTCGAGTCTATACATACCAAGAATATCAAAATCGAACCTCAAATGGCCCCTCAAATCCCCAATTAAAGGTCTCTAATTACAAGCCCTAATTACCCAATTTTTGTACTAATTTCCCACAAATTTCACCACTAATCAGTCCCTAAATCACACATAAACGAGTTTTAAGTCCAAAAGTCTTACCTCCACGAAGAACCTTCGATTTTCCTCTTCAAAACCTTTCAAAAAGCTTCAAACCCGTGCAAGAATGGTGGATGAATGACCAAAATCTGCTAACGATCCTATTTATATGTTCTGCCCAGAGATTTCCGCACCTGCAGCCAAATTCTCGCACCTGCGGTCCCAGGTGCGCACCTGCGAAAATCACTTAAATGCATATTTCCGCACCTGCGATCAATTTTTCGCACCTGCGACTCCGCAGGTGCGGCCCCAGCTCCGCATATGCGGTCTTCCTCTTGTCCACCAAAATCCGCATCTGCGGTCTTGTGTCCGCTTCTGGGGGCTCGCACATGTGGTCCCCTATCCGCAGGTGCGGTTACACCAACACCAGCAGCTTCAGCTACAATTTTCCAACTTTAAATCCCCCGATGGCTATCCGAAATCACCATGAGCCCCTCGGGACCCCAACCAAAAATACCAACAAGTCATAAGTGATCATCCAAACTTAGTTGCACCCTCGGAACACCCAAAATAACATCAAAATAATAAATTCACCTCGGATTCAAGCCTATGAACTTAGAAATTTCCAAATATCGTCAAAGATGCCGAAACCATCCAAAACACGTACGATTGACCTGAAAATTTGCACACACATACAAAATGACCCTACGAACCTGTTCCAATTTCTGAAATTCCATTCCGATCCCGATAGCTAATTTTTCACTGCCGACCGGAAATAGCCAAAAACTCAATTTCGCCAATCCAAGCCTAATTCTACTCCGGACCTCAAAATCACATTTTGAACACACTCCTAAGTCCCAAATCACCTAACGAAGTTATCCGAGCTATAAAATCCACATTCCGAGGTTGTTTACCTATAAGTCAACTCCCATTTTCCAACTATAAAGCCAATCCAAGAGACTAAGTGTCTCATTTCTCACTACGACCACTCTGAACCCGAACCAACCGGCCCAACACATCATAATTAAGTTATTTAAATAATGAAAAAGCTGAAACAGGAAAAACGGGGCTAATCTCACGGAACGACTGACCGGGTCATTACATTCTTCCCCACTTAAACATACGTTCATCCTCGAATGTGCCTAGGGTTGTTCCAAACACCACTAAAATTGCCGTGTAACCTACCATGCACATACTCGGGGGTGATCCCACGTCACCCTATCCCATATAGGTCCAATAGCACAACGCAATAGAAATTTCGAAATCCAACCTGAACCATAAACCTTAGAACCAATTTTCCACTTCTGAAATAATTTACGAGATCAAAATTCCACAACTATAAACTGAATAAGTCTGAACACGCTATTTCAAGCCATATCCGTAACCCAGATGTAATCACATAATATACCGCATGACTCAAACACTCATAGCGATAACTCCTAACCACAATAGCTGCTCAAAACAACCCAATACCGGTACATAACCTCTTATCAAGAAATGCCTTGCTCTAACACTTTCATATACTGCCGATGATGAAAGAAACACGTAGAAACTAGAAACCATTCGTTCGATCAGCCAGTAAATCCAACAAGAGAGTGTCGCGTTACTAATGAAGCACCCTCAACTCCACACGTTTCCCCTTTCTGAAATGTATACCTTCATCAAGCCACCCAATAGATATCATTTACTTAGTCATCTGAAACTGCCAATGTTGCTTAAGAATTTTGACCTTCCTTCCAGAACTGAACCGTGACCTCACACATGCAAATCTCGACTCTACACAACGTACCACATACACCATGCCATCCTATGATAAATATGGGAACTTCATAACCCCTTCCGAGCCACAAGCAACTACGTACCCAACTAGCCAAGAACTTACATTTGATCCCATCTAGAAGCAAAATCACTATATCTCTCATGCTCCTCACACCAGTAGAAAATACACATCTCTAACCGTGGTAGAAATCATCAGGAACTATTCGAATCCCATTTGTACAACACCAAACCGTCAGAACTGAATCCTTCTAACTCAACCGCGTTACACAGGTCACCAACAACTAAGAGCATTGCTAGGAAACACAACTCATTGCCTCATAACCACCCAAAGAACTAATCATATCCCTTACCATGCCGATCCGACCCACTATAAAGCTGTCCTATTTATCCAAGCTCCTTCTGACTTACCCTCGAATTGATAATTCTCCTTGTCATAATACCACAATTCTCAACCTAGACTCACTACATGAGACCCAAGAATAAGACCATACAGTCTAAAGCTCATAAGCCACTGAATACTCTCTCGAATACCCTCAGAAGCACCACATTCAAAATACTTACCCCGAAGAGACTTCCTGCGAATCTAACGCCATTACCTTCACCTTCCTAGTACTGATATGAAGAATCCATGATAATGTAGAAATGTCACAAGTATCGACACCCTCCAATGTAGACCTTAGTTTCTAGCCAAATACACATCCTGAAGATTCCCAATTGTTATGTATAACCTTGAATCCATCAGATCCATTCTTGAGAGTCATCCACTCTACACAAATCTCGATTACACCGATCAAGCAGACAGAATGACCTGAACCCGTTTGCACAGCAACATAGTAGGAAAGTAATCCACACACTTGAAGTAACAAGCAAATTTATACACTTCACCCACTACACCTTATACGATTACAACTCAATCATTCAATAGAAGTCACCTACCCATAGAGTACATTACAACTTGTATCGAAGAATTTCCATTACTCGAGTCATTCCCAGACTCCACCTCTGCAGGTCATAACTGATTCACCAATATACCTCAAATCGAAACCAATAGAGCACATAATCGTGCAATCAACTTTTCATTAACAAACTCCCCCACTTGGTTCAAAGCCAAAGATCAAGGCAAATAATAACCCACAATGCCCATACGCTATCACTGCCACCATACTGCAGTGAGATTCACTAGATCCTTCATAAGCTCATATGACACAAATTGTCTAGTATCTCAAATCATATGCAAATCTCGCATTCCCCATTGTAATGGTCATGCCAACTCCCACAAGCGATCTAAACTCAAATTGCAACATATATTAATTACTAATAAAAGAGGACTTGCTACAAAACCACCTAAGGATCACACAACCTCAGGACACCCCGCGGGAAATAGCCCCACCCTCTTAGCCTCAAACTGGTCTCTCTCTATACCCTTCCAAAAATTGTAGCTATTATGTAATCACTTTATCCTTCTGCATCTAAACACAACCAACGCCTACCCTCGAGGCATCACAATATGCGACATAAGAACCTGAAGTTGATGGCCGAACTAACACTGGAGCTGTGGTCAAAGAAATTTTGAGCTTCTGGAAGCTCTACCCACACTCGTCTGACCACATGGATACCCTCACTGGACACCACGTGTCCCAAGAATGCGGTTGAACTAATCCAAAATTCACACTCGGAAAACTTTGCATAAGGCTTCTCCTCCCTCAATCTCTGCAATACAACTCTCAAATGCTGAGCATGCTCCTCCTAGCCAAGATAATATATCAATGAACACAATACAAGGAAATCCAAGTACGGTTGAAACACGTTGTTCATCAAATGTATGAACGCTGCTGGGGCATTGACCAGCCCAAAAGACATCACCATGAACTCATAACACAACAGAAAGATCCATTTCACTCCAAAACTAAACAATATGAGAGGTCTTCCAATACACTCACAACTCGAGGCCATATGCCAACTCCAGACAAAATTCAAACACTCAATAGTTCTTGCTACATATCCAGCCAATCCTTTTTTGTCACAATCAAGCAATATGAACACATCTCACCATCAAACCACACTCGCCACATAGTCATCCGGTCACAAAATCCCATCAATAAGGACACAAAACATATAAGTCCCAAATGCACGTGCTCACACAATCGAAATCTCAGCACTCAAGCCACATACAAAATCCAGCCTCAAGTGCTCTAGACTGCCCCATTATCAACATGCTAAAATCACATCTCGCACCTCACCCGTGGAAGTCACAAGCCGTTGATGCACAACTGATACTAACGTTCATGTGCGCATTCGAACACATGGAAGGAATTCAAAGAGTTACGCTTTAGGTTGAATTAATGGATTCGCACGACAAGAAATCAAGAAGGTGAGATTTCTCCTAAGGGTTCTGCAGCCTCTCGAAGATAAGTACAGACGTCTCCGTACCGATCCGCAAGACTCTACTAAACCTACTCATGACTGGTGAGACCTATTTAACCTAGAGCTCTAATACCAACTTGTCACGACCCCAAAAACACCCGGTCGTGATGGCGCTTGTCGTGAAATCAGGCAAGCCACACATTTCATTTATTAAAAGTTATTTTCAGGAAAATCACCATATTTACAACAAGATTCTCGCTTTTATAAAGCATCTAAGATTTGGACATCATTAATAACATGAATAAAATAACCCCGATCCCAGATCTAGTGTCACCGAGCCATGAGCTACTACAACGTAAGAATGTCAAAATACAAAGTAGATAACATAGTATGAAATAATAAAAGTTCAACAGGAAGATAGAGAAGGAGAATGCGAGGCTGTGATCGTCGGTTGCTACCTCGACGACTCCGAAAGAAACTCTGACAACCGCTCAGCAAATACTACCGGGTCACGATGTACCTGGATCTGCACACGAGGTGCAAGGGATAACGTGAGTATACCAACTCAGAAGTAACGAACCCAAACTATGGGCTGAGAGGTAGTGACGACTAAACATCAATAATTAAAATCATCAGCATACAAAATTTAGGCATGTTCACAGTTTATCAGAAAATAACAACAGAATATGCTAGATATACCTCAATATGCTCTACATGCCAACATGTCACAGTGTGAAAATGCACATAGTGCTCACAACTCTCCCACAGAAGTCCACCCAGTACTATATATGGCTTTCAGGCCCAGGGAAGTTCCACCCAGAATATGCATAAACACCGGTGACCGTAGTCACTCAGTACTGAGGAAAAGGCCATTCCAGCCCCACAGAGAAGATACATCTCTGGAATACAACACTCGGACAAAATCCATGTCAAGGGATGATCCCTCCCTCATAACATCAGCTTCGAACCAGATCCATGTCCAGGGAAGATCCATCCCTCACATAACATCAGCTTCGGACAAGATCCATGTCGAGGGAAGATCCATCCCTCAATATCAATGCGCTCACTGGGGGTGTAAAGACTCCGGAGGGGCCCTATTAGCCCAAGCGCTATATCAAGACAACGAAGGCATGATTAAAGTATCGTTGCGGTGTGCAGTCCGATCTCATAACTGTCTTAGCAACAGGCTCTCGGCCTCACTCAGTCATTACTCTCCAGTCTCACTCATATGGCTCACAGATGTATAAATCAGCCTAAAACAATGATAAATATACATATAATTAACAATTACTGAGACTGAGGCATGAAATGATATGTTATAACAAGACTGAGTATATGAAATCAAATAATCACAAAATGAGATAGTAATATATGACCACTCGGGTCTCAGCATTTTCGGCGTGAAGCCTTAGCATTTATACTTAACATGATTTGTAACATTTCCACATTTACCACATAATAGAAGTGTGGATATCAATCCATAATAGCTATTAGGCGGTGCCGTGGGATGAGCCAGACCACAATTTACTCGGTGCACGCCCGTCACTTGGCATGTGCGTAACCTCAGTTATAGTCATATATCATATAGTTCGGGGTTTCGAACCCTCAAAACCAAGTTTGGAAACGTTACTTACCTCAATCAAGCCGAAACTCCACTCCGCCATGCCCCTGCCGCTCGACTCGGCCACAAATCGCACCAGATATAACCAAAATGAGTATTATATGATTAATATATGCTAAAGGAGAGAAACCCACATCAAAATTATCAATTTACATCACAAATCCCGAAATTGGCCAAACCCGACCCCCAGGCCCACATCTCGAAAGTCGATAAAAATCACATCACAAGAATCCTAATCCTCCCACGAGTCTATACATACCAAGAATCTCAAAATCGGACCTCAAATGGCCCCTCAAATCCCCAATTAAAGGTCTCTAATTACAAGCCCTAATTATCCAATTTTTATACTAATTTCCCAAAATTTCACCACTAATCAGTTGATAAATCACACATAAATGAGTTTTAAGTCCAAAAGTCTTACCTCCACGAAGAACCTTTGATTTTCCTCTTCAAAACCCTTCAAAAAGCTTCAAACCCATGCAAAAATGGTGGATGAATGACCAAAATTCGCTAAGGGTCCTATTATATGTTCTGCCCAGGGATTTCCGCAAATTTTTGCCAAATTCTCGCACATGCGGTCCCAGGTGCGCACCTGCGAAAAATCACTTAAATGCACATTTTCGCACCTGCGATCAAATTTCCGCACCTACGGAGTCGCAGGTGCGACCCAAGCTCTGCATCTGTGGTCTTCTTCCTGTCCACCAAAATCCACATATGCGGTCTTATGTCCGCTTCTGCATGCTCGCACCTGCGGTCCCCTATCCGCAAGTGCGGTTACACCAGCAGCTTCAGCTGCAATTTTCCAACTTTAAATCCCCGATGGCTATCCGAAATCACCCTGAGCCCCTCGGGACCTCAACCAAAATACCAAAAAGTCATAAGTGATCACCCGTGCTTAGTCGCAGCCTCGGAACACCAAAAATAACATCAAAACACTAAATTCACCTCAGATTCAAGCCTATGAACTTAAAAATTTCCAACTTTCACCAAAGATGTCGAAACCATCCAAAACACGTCCGATTGACTTGAAAATTTGCACACTTATCCAAAATGACCAAGTGAACCTGTTCCAACTTCCAAAATTCCATTCCGACCCTAATAGCTAATTTTTTACTGCCGACCGAAAGTAGCCAAAAACTCAATTTCGCCAATCCAAGCCTAATTCTACTCTGGACCTCAAAATCACATTCCGAACACACTCCTAAGTCCCAAATCACCTAACGAAGCTAGCCGAGCTATAAAATCCGCATTCCGAGATTATTTACCTATAAGTCAACTCCCAGTTGACTTTTCTAATTATAAAGCCAATCCAAGAGACTAAGTGTCTCATTTCTCACTATGACCAATCTGAACCCGAACCAACCGGCCCAACACATCATAATTAAGTTAATTAACACATGAAAAAGCTGAAACTAGGAAAATGGGGCTAATCTCACGGAACGACCGACCGGGTCGCTACAACTTCGATTCTAATTTCTTGCATAAGTCCTTATAGACAAATGAGTCCAGCTATTGTGGCTGCAATGCTTCTATATTCAGCCTCTATAGAACTTCCAGATATTGTGGTTTGCTTATTTTATTTCCAAGAAACTAATGAAACTCCAATCTTGATCAAGTATCATGTTACTGATTTTAGTGAAAGTGGACATGCAACCCAGTCTGCATGAGAATAGGTTGTGATAATGTTCTTGCTTGTGCTTGATAACAGAATTCCTCTTCCAGGTTGATTTTTGACATACTTAACAATTTCATAACTACTTCCACGTGAGATCTTTTAGGTTGTTATAAGAACTGACTAAGAGTTTGAACACTAAATGATATATCAGGTTTGGTCATGGTTAGGTAGAGTAGTTTGCATATCAACCTTTGGTATGCGTTAATGTTAGCAAAATGTTCATCTGCTGAGTGGCCAACACTTTTACAGTGATCATCATGCTCCTTTGTTGCCATTTTATTATTAGTATTTAAGGGAATTACAGAATGTTTAGCAACACCTAATCCAAGATCTGAAATAAGCTCCAGTGCATATTTCCTTTGATTCATCAGTATCCCTTGCTTAGATCTTTCAAATTCAATACCTAGGAAGTACTTTAACTCACCTAGATCCTTCATTTTAAACTGATTCAATGTGTTCTTTATTTCCTCAATCAGACTCAGATTATCACATGTTATAAGCATATCATCAATATACACTAACACTATGGTAGTGCCTTCAGATGTTTTCTTGATAAATAAGGAGTGATCAAATTGGATTTGCTTGAACTGAGACCTTGTCAGAGCTTCAGTCAATTTTGTATTTCATTGTATTGGAGCTTATTTTAGTCCATACAAGGATTTGATGAGCCTGTACACTGGTTTCTTCTCCCCCTGGCTCTTAAATCCTTGTGGAAGCTCTATGTAAATTTCATCATATAGATTCCCTTGAAAAAATGCATTATACACATCCATTTGATGTATATTCCACTACTTTACAACTGCAATTACCAACACTGTTCTTACTGTCTTCATCTTAACTACTGGGGAAAAAGTTTCCTAGTAATCAATCCCCTCTTTTTGATTGTTTCCTTTTGCCACTAGTCTGGCTCTAAACCTTTCAATTTCACCTGGAGCTTTGAACTTTACTTTGTAAATCCATTTACGCCCTATTGGTGTTTTTCCTTTGGGAAGAGAGACTATATCCCATGTATGATTACTTTCTAAGGCATCGATTTCTGCTTTCATTGCTTCTATCCATCTTGGATCTTTAGTAGTTTCTGAGTAGTTTGTAGGTTCAGTTACAATTGAAGAAATGATTATGCATTCTTGATATGTTGGGGACAGTCCATCATATGTCATGTATTTTGAGATAGAGTAGGGAACTTCTTGATGAATATTGAGTGTCACAAAATCACTCAGCCATATAGGTGGTCTTTTTCCCCTATCAGACCTTGTATATCCAACTTGAACTACTAGAGTTGTGGTCGGAGTGGAAGAGTTTATGTTTAGTAAATCTGTAGTAGGCATCTCTGAACCTAAATCCTGGAACTCTTGAACTGGATTTTATATAGATTGATGAGTAGTTTCTTCATAGACATGAGGCTGCTCATGTGTATCCTCTAATGTATAGTTAAGTTCTGGTTCCATAGTACTATTTGGAGGTTGAATTGATTTATTTGTTGATTGATCATGTGTCTATACATTCTGAGGCATTGAGTAGTGAATGTCCTGCATATGTGAGGCTATTGATGTTGGGAACTTTAAGTGATTATAGGATGGTGACTTCTGATGTAGTCTCTCATAGGGAGTTTTGTTGCTGATAATAGTACTTGCCATCTTGTTTATGAGATAAATAGTCGCATTCACACAGAGTCTCAAAATCTTATTGGTATTTCAACCTGGAATCTGTAGCCCTGGTGATCTCTAATATGTGCCTATGCTTCCTCTCAGCAACTCTATTTTGCTGAGGAGTGTAGGCATATGAAATTTGGTGGATAATTCCAAGCGTTTTAAACATATCACTACACACTGAGTTTAGAAACTCAGTGCCATTATCTTTTCTAATAAATTTAACAATCTTGTCAGACTAAGTTTTAACCAATACTAGAAATTGTTGTAGTAAGACACACACTTCAGATTTCTGCTTAAGTAAAAACACCTAGGTCATTCTTGAAAAATCATCAACCACCGTCAAGAATTATTTATTACCATCATAGGTAGGGGTCTTATATGGTCCCCACAATTCATATGTACTAGATCAAAGCTTCCAACGGTTTTAATACTACTAGTAGGAAATTGTATCCTTGTCTGCTTAGCACAAGGACATACTATACAATGTTTTACACTATCAATTATAAGTTTTGCTTTCATATGTAGTAACTTCTTAATAATTGTAGTTTAAACACGGCCAAACCTCTTGTGCCATAGACCAATGTTCTTTTGATGTAGTTATAATTGTCCGATTCTTGTCATTTATTCCTTCTTTTACTGCTAAAGAAGTTCCAACAACTTGCCTTTCAAGTATATAGAGTCCATCATCCTCTCTACCAATCACCCTCACCTTCCCACTGAAGAGTTCCTGAAATACATAGAAATCAGGAAAGAAGGTTGCTGAGCATTGCAATTCCTTTGTCAGTTTAGACACTGATAACAAATTAAACTTAAACTGTGGAACATAGAACACATTAGTAATCGTGTTCCCCTGTGATAGGTTTCTAGCACCAGTATGCAACATATGAAATGTCTCCATTTGGCATTTTCTTTGGGTTTTCAGACTGAAGAATAGTTGACTTGTTTAGTAACTCAGATCAGCTACCATGTGGTTTGTCGCTCTTGTGTCTATTATACAATCTTGTAGACTATTAGAAGCCAATAGAGTACAATTAATACCTAATGTATTTTTTGCATGGGTTGACATTGTGTTGGAAGTATGGATAAATCTTGACTTGTTGAGCAATTGAAGAATCTGCTCATATTGATCTCTAGAGAAGGTGCAACATGCCATCTGATTCAGCTGATTAAAGTTTAGGCCAGATACAGACCCTTGGTCATCAATAGTTGTAGGAACTTGTTTGTATTCATAGTCATATTCTGCGGAGGAACTTTCTTATCATTGTACCCATTGTATGTGTGTTGTGTAGGATTGTCTGTGATGACATTGTAGGCTGCATTGTTTCCTACCCCCTCTCTTTTTTGGTCTGTAATCAGATGGATAACAAATTATTTTGTAACAATTCTCTTTGTTGTGCCCTTTGACTTTACAAAATTCACATTGAATGTTATAGTTTTTCTTGAAACTTTGATTTCCTGTAGTTCTTGAGTACATTACTGCATCTAAACATCCAATCATAACATCAGGATTGGCTCCTAAAATCCCAGTGGTTGTTGTTATTGATTTTTGCCCTTCATCACTTACTATCTTTGCATAGGCTTGATTAACTGTAGGTACGGGCTTCTCATTAAGATCTGACTTCTAGCCTGAGCATATGAGTCGTTAAACCCCATTAAAAACTGATACAATTTTAGTTTCTGGACATTTTACAACGAAGTCCTTAGATTTTGGACAATCATAGCCGGGTGTTGGTACCAAGGCTTCAAACTCTTCCCGCATATCTTTAGAAGTTTTGAGAAGTACACTGATACATATGCAGTGCCTTGAGACAGAGTCACAATTTCTTTATGAAGATTAAAGGATCTTGAATCATCTACCTTATTAAATATTTCTGATAAGTCTTCCCAAACCACTTGGGCACAAAATGCATACATAATTCCTCCAAGAAGATTTTTAGAAACTGAATTCATAATCCACGAAAGTACAATTGCATTCACCCTTTCCAAGTGATTCCATAAGAATTCTGGGAACTTCTCCTTCTTGCACGTACCATCAATCAACCCTAACTTATTTCTACTTAGCAAGGCAACACGCATTGATCTATTCCAAATAGAGTAATTTTGCATACCTGTGAGTTGAAACAAGATGATTTGTATGCCACTTACATCAGCTAGAGACAAGAACAGTGGATGATTATAATCGACTCCAATTGGCTGATTTTCAGTTCCAATTGGTGGATTTCTGACTCCAATTGGTTGATTTCCAATGCCAGAATTCAGTTGTTCCCTTGCATGTTGATGATGACTTGAACTTTGACCCAAATTTTATTCATTTTCCATTGATAAAAGAATTCACAATATTTACAAGAAGATTTCTATAATAGCAGAATGGATCGACAAATTCGAGCTAGAATATCAAGCTCAATCGCTCTGGTACCATGAAATTAGTTTGAATATTGAGAGGGTATGAACCCTAGAAATTGAATAAGAAGATAGGATAAAGAGAGAAAGCTAGAGAGAGTTTAGAGAGAAGAGAGGATTAGAAATGATTCTGTATTTCCACATGTGTTTACAAGAGGGAATATTACATTATATATAGTTAGCTAATTAACTAACTAGGACGCCATAACTATTTCCTAATTTTGGTTAATAGAAGTTGTAAAATGATTAAGTTGCCTTTCCTAAGTTACTCTTTTCTCAACAATAGAGATCTCTTAAATAGCGAGGATGAGTCATGTAAATTAGTAAAGCTCTCAAACCAAGTTGAACAAGGCCAAGAATAGCAAACATATGTAAAACATATCTCATTTGTTGTCTCACATAACATTTCTACATGTGCAATAGAAAACATATATGATATACCATAAATAAATTATGCATTGTGTAACTTAATATATATTTTAATACAGTATTTCGGTATCTTTTCTTAAAATCTCGAATATCATACTTAGTACCAAAATTATTTAAAAACTTAAATCAAATACCATACCAAATTTCAAAAATACCGAATACCAAGTACGTAAATTTTCGATTTTGGTACGTTAATTTGGTAGTTATTAAATTACGCATAACCAGAAGCGCAACTAAGATTTTAACTTTATGGGCTATAGATTTTAGAACAACAATTTTAAGAGTTACTATTTGGGTTCTAAATTTAATATTTGCACATATTTAATACAACAACAACAACAACAAACCAGTTTGATCCCAACATGTGGGGTCTGGGGAGGGTAGTCTGTACGCAGACCTTACCCCTACCTAATGCAGGTAGAGATGTTGTTTCCAATAGACCCTCGGCTCAGGAAGGGCAAGAAGAAGAAGAGGGAAGCAATGAAAGAAGAAATATGGAAGAGAAAAAAAGGGACAGATAAAGGATAAATAGTATCAAATAATAGCAACAGGGAATACAATACCTGAGGCGAACAAAACCACATAACGTAATAAAAATCTAATAATATGAAAGAACATTCATGCCACTAAGCCTATCGGTGAACACTATAAACTACCTACTAACCTTCTATCTTAATTCTCGACCTCCACACCCTTCAATCAAGTGTCATGTCCTCAGTGAGCTGAAGCAGCGCCATGTCCTACCTAATCACTTATCCCCAGTACTTCTTAGGCCTACCTCGACCCCTTCTCAAACTATCCATGGCCAACCTCTTACACCTCCTGACAGGGGCATCAATGTTTCTTCTCCTAACATCTCCGAACCATCTCAGTCGCGACTCCCGCATATTGTCCTCCACAGAGGCTACTCCCACTATGTCACGGATAACTTCATTATTAATCCTATATCGCCTGGTACACCCACACATCCATCTCAACATCCTCATCTCTACTACTCTCATCTTCTGCACGTGGGAGTTTTTGACTGGCCAACACTCAGCCCCATACAGCATAACGGGTCGAACCACCACTCGACAAAACTTACCCTTAAGTCTTAACGGCACATTCCTATCACATAGAAAACTGGAAGCGAGCCTTCACTTCATCTACCCCTCTCCGATGTGATGTGTAACATCTTCGTCAATCTCCCCGTTACCCTGGATAATAGACCCGAGATACTTAAACTCGCTCTCTTAGGGATAATTTGAGCATCAAGCTTAACCTCTACGTCCGTATCATAGGTCTCACTGAATTTGCACTCCAAGTATTCTGTCTTTGTTCTACTCAGTTTGAAACCTTTAGACTCAAAGGTCTGTCTTCAAACCTCCAACCTCGCGTTAACATCGCTATGTGTCTCGTCAATCAACACTATATCATCGATAAATAGTATGCACCAAGGCACCTCCCGTTGGATGTGACACGACAGTACATCCATCGCCAAGGCAAACAAAAATGGGCTAAGAGCCAATCCCTAGTGCAACCCCATCACCACAGGACAATGGTCTGAGTCACCACCCACAACCCTCACCCGAGTCTTAGCATCATCATACATATACTTAATCACCCTAATGTACGCTACTGGAATGCCGCTAACCTCGGAACACCTCCACAGGACCTCCCTCAGAACTTTATCGTATGCCTTCTCAATAAACACCATATGCAAATCCTTCTTCCTTTACCTGTACTGCTCCACTAATCTCCTTACCAGATGAATTGTTTCCGTAGTCGAACGCCCCAGCATGAATCCAAACTGATTCTCGGAAATAGACACACACCTCCTCACCCTGGCCTCCACCACCCTCTCCCAAACCTTCATAGCGTCACTCAATAACTTGATACCCCTATAATTGTTGCAATTTTGGATATCACCCTTGTTCTTGTAAAGCGGTACCATCATACTCCGCCTCCATTCTTCGGGAATCTTCTTTGTCTTAAAAATAACATTAAATAGCCTAGTGAGCCACTCCAAACTTTCCCGCCCCGCGCTCTTCCAGAATTCCACCCGGATTTTGTCTGGCCCCGTTGCTCTGCCCCTGCACATCTTACGCATCTCCCCTTCCACCTCCTCTACCGTAATCCACCTATAGTACCCAAAATCCCGCCGACTCTCGGAGTACTCTAACTCACCCAGCACGATGTGTCTATCTCCCTCCTCATTCAGTAGTTTATAGAAGTATGTCTGCCATCTTCTCCTGATGAGTGCCTCATCCATCAACACTTTTCCATCATCGTCCTTGATGCACTTGACTTAGTCTAAGTCACGAGCTTTCATCTCCCTCACCTTAGCCAACCGGTACAACTTCTTGTCCCCACCTTTGCCCTCGAGCTCCTCGTACAAACAAGCGTGCGTTCTTAGCCGTCATAGCTGCTAACTTTGCCTCTTTCTTTGCCTTTATGTAACACTCCCGATAAGTCATTTTTGTCATTTTCCCTCGTTTGTACTCTCTACTAGCTTCTAATAAACAGCTTTCTTAGCTTCCACTTTACCTTGAACCTCTCCATTCCATCACCAGTGCTCTTTATGACCCCCATGAGAACTCTTCGTGACCCCTAAGACCTCTCCAGTAGCTACCCTAATGCAATCCGCAGTCATGGACCACATACTAGACGCGTCCCCCATACTCATCCAGGTCGTCATAGCCAACAACTTCTCCCCTAACTCCTGAGCTTTTTCCTTGGTCAAGTTACCCCACTTGATATTAAGTTGCCTTCACCCCGCCCTTTTCCTCCTACTCCTCTTGATCTCCAGGTCTATAACTAGGAGCCTATGTAGAGTCGTGAGGTGCTCACTAGGGATGACCTTGCAGTCAGTGAACAAACCTTTATCGCATTTCCTATAGAGAAGATAATCAATTTGAGTCTTTCATATTGAATTTTGGAAAGTGACAAGGTGCTCTTCGCTCTTCGGGAAACTCGAGTTAGCTATAACCAAATCGAAAGCTCTAGCAAACTCCAACAGTGAATTACCTCCCTCATTCCTATCCCCAAAACCGTACCCGCCATGCACATCATCATAACCCCTAGAACTAGCCCCAATATGACCATTGAAATCTCCGCCAATGAACAACTTCTCTGTGTGCAGGATACTACGCACCATCTCGTCCAAATCATCCCAAAATTGCTTCTTGACCTTCTGGTTCAAACCTACCTGAGGAGCGTATGCACTAATCATGTTTACAGTAAACCCACCAACTACCAACTTAATACTCATCAACCTATCATTTACCCTCCTAACCTCAACCACGAGCTCCTTGAGTTCCCTGTCTACTAAAATGCCTACGCC
Source organism: Nicotiana paniculata (assembly GCA_005239505.1). Lineage (NCBI taxonomy): Eukaryota > Viridiplantae > Streptophyta > Magnoliopsida > Solanales > Solanaceae > Nicotiana > Nicotiana paniculata. The sequence continues at coordinate 55,842 of ML348781.1, read as the reverse complement.
ATTCTTACCCTTAGCGCTCTCTGAGTACCATAGTTTAAACCCGTCTACATCTCGTTCCCTAGTACCCTTCCATCTAGTCTCCTGAACACACGCTATGTTGATCTTTCTCTTCTGAGTAATCTTACCTAACTCTATAGACTTCCCCATCAACGTCCCAATGTTCCAAGACCCAATTCTTAACCTAGAGGCTTTCTTACCTCCCTTCCAACCCTTGGATCCCACCCCCACCCCAACCCCGCCCGAGGATATGACCTTACCCTTACATCGTTCACTACCGCCACTATAAGCAAAAGGTATTAGGTAAACACTACCACTAAGAACCAAAAACGGGAATGAAGGACTACAAGCTACGAACCCGAGAGCTAAAAACAACTCAAAGGAGTGACTACGAGAATAGAAACTCAAACAGACACTAGAACAATGAATCTACCACGTTTAAGAAACTACCCCTATGCAAACACAGAACTAAAATGAATAGATGAAACCTTAAGCTTAAAACACTAATAGAAAAGATAGAAAAAGTAATGAATCCAATCAAAATTGCCGGCAAGGCAACAGTAAATAGATATGTGCAAATACAATTCAAGAAAGATGTAACCTGGATCGCAGTCGGGGATGTCCAGACGCGCTTCCAAATCCGATGGTTGCTACTGCTCTGATGGATATCGAAAAGTCTGGTGCTCTGGCAAACTTTCAGTTGAAAAATCGATAAATCTCCAGAAGAAAGAACGAACTTTGCCGGAAAATCAATCTGCTCAACAACAATTCTTCAATTGATTTCCAAAATTGGATTTGCAAGTTTCGATAATATCCAGAAGAAAGAACGAACTTTGCCGGAAAATCAATCTGCTCAACAACAATTCTTCAACTGCTAATAATAATTCCAAAAAGTCAAATTATAATCTTTTTAGCAACGACGGTTGGAAAATCACCGACCCAACAGAGGTTACCGGCCCCAGAAGTGGAGTTGTCGGAAAAGGAGTTCTTGATTTTGGCTTAAATGGTGGATTCAATAAAGGGATCAATATGAACCAATATGATTTTGACAGAATGAACCAAAAGTATAAACGGAACTTAACTTGTCCAAAATCGGATTTGCAAGTTTCGATAATCTTCTCCGTTTGAAATTGTAAAATGGTAGGAAAAAAACTGTGTAGCTTTTCAAATAGCAAGACGATCAATATTTTGATCTACAGTAGCACACCAATGTAAGATTATTCTAGTCATTTTCATATATTTAATGAACTTTTCAATACAAATATATTATTTGAACGAAAGTTACTAGATTCAGTAGACCCGCATTCAGGATTTTAGCTCCGGCACTATGCACAACCCTAGTTACATGTCATGAATAATATTCATATATGAAATTTAGGTTCTCGATAGACCCTTCGAGCTAAAGTCATTCATCCAGCATAAAGAGTATGCATCATTTGGCATGAACATTTACATATGCAAGTCTTGTGTGCATATAAGTCGACCATCTCATAGGAATGAACTAGGCATGACTCTTCTAAGAGAATTAGAATCGATGTCCTACCTTTCACCTAACAAACACCAAATTTTTGGTGCAAGCAATAACTTCAGCGGACAAAGGCTTTCCAAAAATTCAAAAGTGCGAGACATGGGCATGATTTGTGAAGCTATAGACTAGAGGCATCAAATCCATAAGACATGATGCTCAAACCTTGAAAATCTATAATGAATCCTGAAAATCGTATCAGATCTAATATCACTACAAAAAATGGGGTAATTGCAGCGGTTATATTACGGTGATTTTAACAAACTGCCATAAAATAGAACATAGACAATATAGTAAGACACCATATTTAATGTTTTATAATGGCATTGCTTTCTCAATTTACGGGGGTTCGAACCGCCACTAGCCTTTGAATATTTTACAATTAATTTTCTTCCCTCTTAATTAGTATTTTCGGCATACTAAATTATTTTAGAAGCTAAAATATTTTATCTAACAGCTACTCTTCCTCCAAATCCCTCTTTCCCTATCCGTGGTAGCCTTCTCCTTCTAGGTGTGTCGATTTCACCTCATGGAATTCATTAGCTTTTAGTAAGGTGTTGATTTCAGATTGTGAGTGTAATTTGATTCACTCACTGGATTCTAATTACCAAATTAGCCGTCAATATTGTTGATTTCACTGATTTTAGGCATGCATGTGTTTATTGGATGGAGATCAGTTTAAATTATTGATTTTAGCCGTTGATTTTTGCTGATTTAGCCAATGATTTCACTTATTTTCGCCATTGATTTTACTGATTTCCTCTAGTGATTTCATAAGTTTACCCACCGATTTCACTGGTTTAAGGCGTGCATGTGTGCATTTTGGATGTGAACTAATTTAAATCACTGATTATAGCCGTCAATTTTATTGGTTTAACCGTTGAGTTCACTGATTTTAGCCTTCGATTCCACTGGTTTAGTCGTCAATTTTTAGTTGTTGATTTCACTTAGTTTAACGGTGGTATTACTGATTTAGCTGTTAATTTTACTGCTTTAGTTGTTGGTTTCCTTCTTTTGTTTGCTAGCGTTCATGCATGTTTGGTAGTATGCTAATTCCCCTCCCCCTCCAACTTCTGTTCTAATGGTTTTATTTCTCCTTTCTTTTAGCTGTGGGTCTATTTTTGTTAATTTTTCATTCAATTGGTTTGATATTTGGATTGTACTCATATTGTATGCACTTAATTCGATATTTTTAGTTGTTTTTCAGTCTAATATTAACCTAAATATTATATGGGCTTCATAGGTAGGCGAGGGTTCAAAATTTTCTGTTGAAGCCACTGGGATCAAAGTCGACAGTAAGGTATGGCTATTATCAGTGTAAATTTGTCCGTCTATTGAGCAACCTTCTTTTTTTAAAGGCAAATTAATACTTTCTTAGTGTTTGATTACCTATAGTAATCGTAGTAGTACTTCTCTCTGTTCTGATGGACTGTTAAATTAAGTGACCTCTTTAGGAGTGATGGATTTTATTCTTTTGCTAACTTGTAATTATATTGCCTATACGTGAATATGGATATTCAAATTATATGTGGATAATGCCATTCCTTATATGGCTAATTATATTTCGAATGACTTACAATAATAGTCTATGGAACAAACATGCATTTGAATCTTAGTAACTTGACTTGTCTAATACCAGATCCCAGATGTTGGATTCTTGCCTCTTTGTTGTATAATTATTTTATACAACAAAGAAAGAGTTTTTATTGATTGAATCTAATTGGAGCACTATTTAGGATTAGTGGACACTCTCAAGAAGCAACACGTATGTCTTAGGTAAATATAAGTACCTGCAACTCTTCTCTGAAATAAATACTAAAATTGAATATGTTGGATCCATGATAGACACTTGTTTATTCCCCGTTAGGTTATGGTTCAAAGTCACATTAATATGACCTGCTCAAACATTAAGTCCATCAATATATTGTTGCATTAAAATCTGAATTTTTTTTGCAGGAACATGATTCAGGAAGTGGTGCTCGATCATCCATTGGGCCAAGAAGATCCTTTGATGAAAATAACAATGGAAATAGAGCAAATGATAATCAGTAATCTAGTAGGATCAACTTTGTTTTTGGGTATTGTTACTGAACAACTATTTGAAAGTAACAATCTAAATGATATAATTTTTTGATACTTATGTTTTATCATATGATGAATATTTTGTTTCTTTAGTTCTATGTATTTGTGTTAAAATTGGTATAATGATGAATGTTTGATTACATAAGGAGGCAATAAAAAGGATTGAGATGTGAAATTAAAAAAATAAATTATTAAAACTATAATATTGTAATTATGGAGGTTTAAAACACCATTATATTATATTATAAAAAAATATTCTATATAATTGAAGCAATAATGGCGGTTAAAACCGCCAAGTTAAACAACTAAGATGTAAACAAAATTTGTTGACATAACGGCGGTTACAACCGCCATAATACACAATTTGGAAAGTCACAACCTAGTGTATGTTATGGCGGTTTTAAAACACATTACGGCGGTTAAGGGGAATCGCCACAATATACGTTGTGGCGACATTGATTCCTGCGGTGTTGAAAATTGCCGTTTTGGTAGATTATGGCGGTTAAAACTACCACTATATGCAAAAATAGTCGCCGCAATTACCCTTTTTCTTTATAGTGTATTCTAGTACTTCCGATTTATTCGCTGACAACATAGTTCTAATTGATGAGATGCGAGGCAACGTTAATGAGAGGCCGGAGTTTTGGCTACAGGCCCTTGAGTCTAAGGGGTTCATCTTTAGCAAGACTAATACAGAATACCTGAAATACAAATTCAACGTCAAGCCAATGGAAGTGGAATTGGACGTGAGGTTTGAATCACAGGTCATCCCCAAGATGGGTAGTTTCAAGTACCTTGGATAAGTTATCCAGGAGGATGAGGAGGTCTACGAGGATGTCACACACCATATAGGGTGGGGTGGATGAAGTGGAGGTTCGCGTCTGGAGTCCTGTATGACAAGAAAGTGCCACCGATACTCAAAGGTAAGTTTTATAGAGAGCTGGTTAGACCGACCATGTTGTATGGGGCTGAGTGTTGGCCAATTAAGAACTAACATATCCAAAAGATAAAACCAGCACAAATGAGGATGTTGGTGTGATGTGCAGGAACACTGAGATGGATAAGATTAGGAATGAGGATATCCGGGAGAAGGTGGGTGTGGCCCTATGGATGACAAGCTGCCGGGAAGAGACGCTCAGATGGTTCGGGCACATTCAGAGAAGAAGCCCAGATGCCCTGGTAAGGAGGTGTGAGCACCTGACTTTGGTGGGTACGAGGAGAGATAAAGGACAACCTAAGAAGTATTGAGGAGTTGATCATGCAGGACATGGCATGACTTGAGATTACCGAGAACATGACCCTTGATAGAAAGTTGTGGAGGTCGAGCATTAAAGAGTTAGGTTAGGAGGTAGTTGTGCATATTTCTACTTTGCACCAGAGTGAGGCTAGTCTAATAGGATTTTGTCTCAGAACTACTAGTGGTTAATGTTATGTTCACACTACTCTTCCATTTTTTATAGTGTTGGGCCTTATCTACTAGTTATTATTTTGCTTTTCATCTATTTTATGGTGCTTGTGATGCTGTTATTTTTTCTATGGGTTCTGTTGATGGTATTGATATATTTCCTATTTTCATCTTCTTGAGTCGAGGGTCTATCGAAAACAACCACTCTACTTCCTCGGGGTAGGGCTAAGGTCTGCGTACACACTACCCTCCCTAGACCTCACTAGTGAGATTTCACTAGGTCGTTGTTTTTTTTCCTCTTTTATTTTTACTACCTTGCACTTTGTACGAAAAGAAACTAAAAATATGCAAGTGAAGAGTTAGACAATCTATCGAAAGAGCAACAAAACATCCTTGATTGTGTGGATAGAGTTGCACAATGAACACTGGTGTCACGTCCTAATCCATGGACTGACATGATTGATACCCAACACTCTATCCGCACCTAGTGAATCAACCTATATATAATAGACCCCAACTATATAAATCAAAAATAAAATAAATTATTTTCAAAGCCATACTTAATTCTATTTCTTGATTTTTTTTTTCTTTTTCTGTCTATTTCTTCCTTTTAGCTCAAAGAAAGTAACATCCATGGAGTTATTGTAACGACCCGACCGGTCATTTTCTGCTCTAGCGCATCGTTCGGCAGTTTGGAGGCCTTGAATAGCTTCACCTTATGTATTATGACTTGCACTTGTGGCTGGTTTTGATTTTCGAGGAGTTCAAGTCAATTTGGAAGAATAATTCTCAATTAGGAAGCTTTAAGTTGTAAAAGTTGACCAAGTTTTGGCTTTTGAGTAAACGACTTCGGAATCGAGATTGAAGGTTCCGATCGATTTGTATAATAATTTTGGACTTAGGCATATGTTCGTGTTGTGTATCGTATGGTATGGGAGAATTTCGGCGCTTATCAATGAATGTTGGAATTTTGAAGGGTTTAGAATTTTCTAACTTTGATTTAAAGTAGACTTTGGTGTTACTGATGTCCCTTTCAGATTCCGAGCCTTGAAATAGGTTTGTATTGTTATTTGTGAATTGTACATAAAATTTGTACTCATTCCTATATACTTAAGTATGATTAGGACACATTCGGCGAAGTATACTGTTTGAAATTTAAGAGAAGAGTTTGATTGTCGATTCGTGATTTTGATGTTACTCGTGGTGTTTTTAGCCTTTGAATAAGTTTGGATAAGGTATTGGGACTTGTTTGTGTGATCGAATGAGGTCCCGGGGGTCTCAGGTGTGTTTCAAAAATGTTTTGGACCAAGTTTGGATGATTTGCTGATGGGGGTTGCAGGTTCTAGTTTTGTTCTTCGTGAATGCGGAGGGAAGCTCAAGTTCACGAAGAAGGATTTGAGTTGGATGACTATTTTGTACATCGCTTTTGCGATAGAGGCCTTGCGTTCTCGAAGGTCTGGGCAGTTGTTCTACGTGTTCGTGATATAATGGTCGTGTTCATGAAGAAGAAGCTGGGCTTGGGACATTCTGGCCTTCGAGTTCGTGTAGTTGTGGTCGCGTTCGCGTTCGGGAAAGCTCACCTGGTAAAGCATCACGTTTGCGAGCTCTATCTCGTGTTCAAGAAGAAGGTTTTTGGAGCGGGAGCTGGTTGTGCTTCGCGAACACAAGGATCGTTCCACGTTCGCGAAGAAGGATGCATGTGCAGTGTATACGAGTTTCAGATTGGGTTTTGGATCATTTCATCCCATTTTTCTCTTTGGAGCCAACCTTGAGGGCGATTTTAGAGTGCATTTTCATCGTCTATCATGAGGCAAGTGGTTCCCACCCATTTTGAGTTAAATGCATGGATTATATATGGATTTGGACATGAAATTAATAGAAATTGTGGGATTTTAGAAGAAAATCTAAAATTGGTAATTTTGGAATTTGACCATGAAATTGGGCATGGAGTTAGGAATAAATTATAAATTTGAGTTTTTAGTATTATGGATAATGTTTATCTTCAAAAATTTTCATAATCCGGGCACGTGGTCCCAGGGTTGACTTTTCGAGTGGAGTTGGGAATTGTTATAAATTGTTGAATTAAGAGTATTGGAGTATATTTTGGTTGGCATCGGTTTGATGTTTTAGAGAGGCGTTGGCGCTGGTTATCGAATTTCAGAACGAGGTAAGTCTTTTATCTAACCTTGTAAGGGGTAAACTACCCTCTAAGTGTTATATTTGTTATGTGCTACTTGTTATGGGAGCCACGTACACATGAGGTGACGAGAGTTCGTACGTAGCTAAAATCATGCTTATGTCCCGGTAGATTTATGACTTTATCATGAAATATTTGTTTTACCTGAACTCAACTTGTTAGTTTAATTACCTAAAATTCATAAATAAAATTTGATTAGAGATCATGTTAGGTCGAACCTTATTACCTTGAGTTGATTGGCGGGATATTTGATTGTTAATAATAGTTGTACTTACTTTATGTTCCATGTTCTTGTGTTGAAAATACATGGCCCGTAATTCAATCAGTTTCTTCTCTTCCTGGGGATCAGGCCGAACGCGTCGACAGTATACTTGAGATGCATCCACGGATCGAGTCGTACGACCTCGGGAGTGTATGTACATGCCTATTATGGATCGGGTCATACGACCTCGGCATAACTCGTGCATCATATTGCTAGGAGTCCGAATATTCATGAGATTTCCCTTTCGATTGAGACCTGGAAATTACACGATATTTTTTATCTGTTTGAAATTGCGCTTGATATTCCTTATGTGTTGTAACGACCCTGCCAGTCATTTTGAGCATTTATACTTCGCTCGGTAGTGTACGGGTATGATTAGCTCCGTATGATGTATTATGACTCATGTGAATCGTCTGTTTTGGTTTTCAGGTTATTCAGAATCAGTTTGGAAGAATGGATTTCATTGTTGAAGCTTTAAGTTGAAAGAGTTGACCAAGTTTGACTTTTTGTGAATTTGACCCCGGAACAGAGTTTTGATGGCTGCGCTAGGTCTGGATGGTTTGGACTTGGGCGTATGCCTGGATTTGCATTTTGATGTTTCAAGAAGGTTTCGACACAAGTTGGTAAAAACTAGAAATTAGAAGGTTTGGAAAGTTCATAAGTTTGATCGGAAGTTGACTTTGAGGATAATGGATTCGGATTCTGGTTCCGGGATTCGGAATAGCTCCCTCATGTCATTTGGGACTTGTGTGCAAATTTGGGTTCATTCCGGATGATTTGATATGTTTCGGCATGAGTTATGGAATTGAAAGTTTAAAGTTCATTTAAGTATGATTTGAGGTGTGATTTGTCGTTTTGATGTTGTTATGTGTGTTTTGAGGCCTCTATTAAGTCCGCGTTATGTTATGGGACTTGTTGGTATGTTTGGACGGAGTTCCGAGGGGCTCAGGTGAGTTTCAGATAGGTTTGGTTTGTGTCGCGCTCATTTTTTATGTTTCGGTGTCGTTTTTTCAAGCATAAATGGTACCATATTAAGAAAATGAGCTATAATTTCTGTTTTTTTTAAGCATTAGATCCGCATCATCATTACGGAGCCATAAAAAAAGAATCGTCTAATTTGGACATCATATGAGGGAGTTATTCTCATTTTAGTATCGTAGAAGCGAAGTTGTGTCCGCATCTACGACCCTACATGTGCAAAAAATGGTCCGTAAAAGCGGAAATGACTGCTTGAAAAGTGCAGGTGCGAGGTTTTGTCGCAAAAAAAGCGAAGATCCCTGTGTATAAAAATATCAAACTGCGTTCTTTTGGTATTTTGACCATATCTTGAGTTCTAGAGCTCCGATTGAGGTGATTTTTGCGGAGTTATTCTCGTATTTTCATGAGGGTCAGTATCCAACTACAATTTTTGTATTTAAATATGATCACAAAAGTTCTTTTTTGAATTAATTGATATATTTGAGTTGCTTTTGGCTAGTTTCGAGCCACTCGGAGGTCGATACGCGGGATGGCATTTTTGGTGCATCACTTGACTCGCTCAGTATTGGAATTGGCTGGTTTGAGGTAAGTAAATCTTCTAAACTTAGTGCTGAGGGTATGAAACCCCGAATTACGTGTTATGTGATTGGTATTGAGGTAATGCACATGCTAGGTGACAGGCGTGTGGGCGTGCACCCTGTGAATTGTGACTCCGTTGTTCCCATGGAACTGTATAGTGGCCCTATTTTGTTAATATCTGTGTTTTCACCATGTGATAAAGTAATTGAGTTGTCAATCATGCTAAATATCATGTTTAGGCTTTATGCTGATATTGTTAGGACCTATAGTGGTCGTTTCTTGCTTTCATCTCACTGATTTTATTTATATTTCGTACTCAGTCATATTCATGCATTCATATTATATCTCAGCCTCAGTTGTTGCTTATTGATACATCATATCATTTTTGTCGGGCTAGTTTCATGACATTGTGAGCCCGTGAGTGAGACTGGAGAGATTGATAGCTGAGAGCTTTATTATGAGTGACAGTTATGGGATCGAGATGCACGTCGCAACATGTTATATTGATTTATGCCTAGATCTGGCTTATGATAGTGCTTGGGTTGGAGCAGCCCCTTCGGACCCTGTACACTCCCCCAGTGAGAGCGGTTGATAATATTGAGGGATGAATATTCCCTGGACATAGATCTTGTTTGAGGCATTTATATACCTGGAGATGGATCTTCTCCATGGGGTCGTATTGGCCTTCCTCTGTAACGACCCGGTAGGTCATTTTGATAGTTAGCGTCTGATCCCCTAATAACTTTTTTCCCCATGTCTATTTCTGCTTTTGGGACTTGTCGAAACGTTGAGTGGTGAAACTCGGAGAGTGTTTGGACACATAGTCCTTATATGTGAGTTTAAGTTTTAGAAATCGGACCATAGTTGGAACTGTATGAAGAACGGGTCCGGAATGGGATTTCGTCGACTCCGTTAGCTCCGTTGGGTGATTTTTAAGTTAGGAGCGTGTCCGGAATGTGTTTTCGAGGTCTGTAGCAGATTTTGGCTTGGCAAAAGTTAGAATTTCAGCGATTTCGGCCGATAGGTGAAATTTTGATATCGAGCTCGGAATGGAATTCCGAGAGTGGTTGTAGGTCCGTTGTATCATTTGTGACCAGTGTGTAAAATTTGAGGTCATTCGGACTAGTTTCGATGCGTTTCGGCATCGGTTGTGGATTTTGGAAATTTCATAAGTTCTTAGGCTTGAATCCATGTATAATTGGTGATGTGTTATGTGATGTGTTTTAAAGGCTCAACTAAGTTTGTATAAGGTATTGAGACTGGTTGGTAAGTTTGGTTGAGGTCCCGGGGGCCTCGAGGGCCTCGGGGGCCTCGGGGATGTTTCAGATGCTCAACGGGTGATTTTGGAACTTGGAAACAACTGAACCATTGTTGTTCTGGTGTCTCGCACCTGCGATGGATTTTTCGCAGGTGCGGAAGAAAGTTTTGTATGTGCGGGCTTGGTCGAGTCAACCAGTTCTCGCAGGTGCGGTTGGGGTTCCGCAGGTGCGGAGCCGCAGATGCAGCCGATTGACCGCAGGTGCGGCCCCAGTCCTTTTAGTGGGTTCTCGCTCCTGCGATGTATTTTCCGCAGGTGCGTGACCACAGGTGAGGTCCAAGGGGCGCAGCTGCGGAATCTCTGTGCAGTTTATATCAAATTCGAGGGCTTGAAATTCATATCTTCTAAAGACGATTTGGAGCTCGGGTGTATGCGATTTGGAGTGGGTTTTGAGGAAAAGATTCATAGGTATCAATTCCTAACCTTATTTCACTTGTATATCATTTATCTATAGCAAATTCTTCCATGCAATCAATGAATTGGGTGAAAAGTCATGAAAATGGGAAGGAGTTTCCCCAATTAGAAAATTCGATAATTTAACAAGATTTTGACATTGATTGTCGATGATTCTTGTTCGAGTGAGTTCGTGAGTGAATGGGTGTTCTAAATTTGTAACTTTCACTCGATTCCGAGATGTGGGCCCGGGGGACTTTTTGGGCAATTTTTCTAATTTCGCGTATTCGCCTCGAACTTATTAGCTATTTTGATTCCTTAAAGTGATATTTACATTATGCAATCGAATTGAATAGATTTGGGTCATTCAGAGTCGGATACTCGTGGCAAGAGCGTGGTTTTGAGTTGATTAGCGCAGTCGAGGTAAGTGGCTTGCCTAACTCTGTGTTGGGGACTTCCCCTTAGGCTATTTTAATACTGATTTATGTTGTTTGGGCGTCGTGTACGTGAGGTGACGAGTACGTACACGGGCCATTGTTGCTAAAACTCCATTTTTTTCCTCCATGACTTAAATTGTTTCATTTCCTATTTCACTGTCTCATGTATTGACTATGTAGTTTAGATTAGGAAATACCATGTCTACCTGTTTTACTTGAACTTTCCCTAGTTATTACTATGTGTACCATGTTTAGGTAGGTTTATCCATATTTTTGCCTGTGATTTTCCTGAACTGTTTTAAATAAAAATTGTATCTGGTATTTGTATTGCATTGCATATTTAAATTGGGACTACGGACGAGATTCCGGGAGCTTTCCCCCTGTACTGTACTGCATATTTAAATTGGGACTACGAACGAGATTCCGGGAGCTTTCCCCCTGTACTGCATAGCATATTTAAATTGGGACTACGGACGAGATTCCGGGAGCTCTCCCCCTGTACTGCATTGCTTATTTAAATTGGGACTATAGACGAGATTCTAGGAGTTTTTCCCGTGTACTACATTGCAAAGTTGTTACTGTGATATATGTTGTGCCGAGTCGACGACTCCTTTTATTATTTTCTTTTAGCTCATTGTTTCTACTAATTTTCCTCAGCTTATTATATCTCTTTGTTCAAATTTTAACCTGTTTTTACTATAAAAATCCAGTAGAGCCTTAACCTGACCTCGTCAATACTCGACTGTGGTTAGGCTTGGAACTTACTGGGTACCAATTTGTGGTGTACTCATCCCCTTTCCTGCACATGTTTTTCATGTGCAGATCCAGGTACCAGTGCTCAGTTTCGCGGCTAGGGGTCCGAGCAGCAGCTTCTAGGAGACCGAAGGGTAATTCTGCCGCGTCCGCATAGTCCTTCGAGACACCTTCCACTCCAGATTTACATAGATTTTTCATGTAAATTACCTCACGTTGTATAGAGATATTTTTGAGACAGAGCTTGTGACTAGAGTGATATTCCGGGTTTTGAAAAAGTTGTATTTTTGTACGCGCCAAGTGGAGATGCTTTATTGTAGACTCACTTATTTCGTCTTTATTTTATTGCTTCTATTTAATATGTGTTTCCGCAATTAGGCTTACCTAGTCGTAGAGACTAGGTGCCGTCACGATGTCTTTCGAAGGGTAAATTGGGTCGTGACTAGTTGGTATCAGATCTAGGTTCGTAGGAGTCACAAGTCACAAGCCAGTTTATTAGTCTCGCAGATCGGCGCGGAGAAGTCCGTATCTATCTTCGGGAGGCTATGTAACTGTTAAGAACTATCATATTTCTTTGATTTCCATGTCGTGCGAGTTATTGACATCAAAAATTCTAAAATTCTATTCTATTCTTTCCCACAGGTAGTGAGGACCCGAACTTGGAGGACCAACGACCAGGCACCCGAACCCCCTGCCAGACAGCCAGAGCCACCAGAGGTCGGGTCGGGGTAGAGGACGACCACACGGTGCAGCCCGAGCATCGGCGATAGCAGCGATAGAGGAGCCTATGGCAGCCCCAGCTGGAGAGACGGCACAGGAGGTCCCTATTACTGCTCCAGCCTTACAGGAGACCTTAGCTCAGTTCATGAGCATGTTCAGTACTCTATCTCAGGATGGACTACTTGCAATAGCTCCCGCTACATCTCAGGCCGGAGGAGGGGCACAGACTCCCGCAGCCCGCACTTCTGAGTAGAGGGGCCAGGTTGATCAAGCCCCGGAGTATATTCCTATGCCCCCAGCGGCTCCAGTTCAGCATGATGCTAGGGCAGCTGCTTCTGAGACTGAGCAACTCAGACTTAAGAGGTACAAGAAGTACCACCAACCTACTTTCAGCGGACTAGCTTCAGACGACATTCTGGGATTTCTTGAGAAGTGTCATTGTATTCTCCGCACTATGGGCATTGTGGAGATCAGTGGGGTTTCTTTCACCGCTTTCCAACTGAAGGAAGCGGCATATTAGTGGTGGCAGGCCTATGAGCTGAGCAGTCCGGACGAGGCAGCCTCATCACTTGGACTCAGTTTTCGAAGATGTTTTTGCGAGAGTATGTCCCTCAGAGCCTCAGGGATACTTGGCGCGTGGAGTTTGAGAAGTTGCGCCAGGGTACTGTGACTGTGTTGGAGTATGCACTCCGTTTCAGTGAGCTAGCTCGGCATGCACCAACCTTGGTTTCCATAGTCAGAGAGCGGGTTCGCCGCTTCATTGAGGGACTCCATCCTAGTATCTAGACCAGTATGGTCAGAGAGTTGGAGATGGATATCACTTACCAGTAGGCAGTGAGTATTGCCAGGAGAGTAGAGGGCATGTTCGCTCAGGACAGATATGAGAGAGACGCCAAGAGGTCTCGAGATACTGGCCATTTTTTAGGAGCTCGTGCACCAACAACACGTTACAGTAGGGGCTTTGTCGGTCGCCCTGTTCATTCAGCCTTTCCAGCAGCCAGCGATATTCTAGCTCCTCCTAGACCTCAGGAGTTCTATTATGCACCGCCAGTATCCAGTGTGCCACCAGTTCGAGGTGTTATTTCCGGCCAGCCCAGCAGGCCAGCTCCTATTCAGTCTCAGCCGCAGTGTCCTCCGAGGGGTTGCTTTGAGTATGGTGACACTCGTCACGTGATTAAATATTGTCCTAGGGCCAGGAGGGGTGCACCTCTACAGTCTTATCAGCCTCCACGTGCTCCGCCGGGTCCTCCGGCTATTCTTCCAGCCCAAGATGCCACTCTACCTCCTCAGTCAGCTCGAGGTGGCGGCCGGGGAGGTAGAGGTCGCCCTAAAGGGGGAGTCCAAGCTAGATACTATGCCCTTCCAGCCCGTTCCGAGGCTGTTTCTTCAGACTCATTCATCACATGTATTGTCCCTGTCTGACATAGGGATGCATCAGTATTATTTGATCCAGGCTCTACGTATTCATATGCGTCCTCTTATTTTGCTCCACATTTGGGGATATCTCAAGATTCTTTGAGTTTTCCTATTTATGTATCTACTCCCATGGGAGACTCTCTAGTTGTGGACCGCGTATATCGATCGTGTTTGATTTCTCTTAGTGGTTTTGAGACCAGGGCTGATTTATTATTACTCAACATGGTAGATTTCGATGTTATCTTGGGCATGGACTGGTTGTCTCCCCATTGTGCTATTCTTGATTGTCACACTAAGACAGTGACGCTGGCTATGCCAGGTTTGCCGATATTTGAGTGGAGATGTACCTTAGAGTATACTCCCCGCAGGGTCATTTCGTTTCTTAAGGCTCAGCAGATGGTTGAGAAGGGGTGTGATGCGTACTTGGCCTATGTGAGAGATGTCAGTGTTGATACCCCTCCAGTTGAGTCATCCCCAGTAGTGAGGGACTTTTCTGATGTATTCCCAGCTGATTTTCCGGGTATGCCGCCCGACAGAGATATTGATTTCGGAATTGATTTGTTGCCGGGCACTCAGCCAATTCCTATCCCTCCTTACCGTATGGATCCTCCTGAGTTGAAGGAGTTGAAGGAGCAGTTACATGAGTTGCTTGATAAGGGTTTCATCAGACCCAGTGTATCCCTTGGGGTGCTCCAGATATTATTTGCGAAGAAAAATGATGGTCATATGCGTATATGTATTGATTATCGGCAGTTGAACAAGGTCACCATGAAGAATAGGTATCCTTGCCTCACATTGATGATTTATTTGACCAGCTACAGAGTTCCAGGGTATTCTCCAAGATTGGCTTGCATTCTGGCTATCATCAGTTGAAGATTCGGGAGCCGGATATCCCGAAGACTGCCTTCAGGACAAGATTTGGTCACTATGAGTTTCTTGTTATGTCATTTGGGCTGACCAATGGCCCAACAACTTTTATGCATTTGATACACAGTGTGTTTCGGCCTTATATTGATTCCTTCATCATTGTTTTTATTGACGACATTCTGGTGTATTCCCGATCACGGGAAGATCATGAGCATCACTTGAGGACTGTGCCTCAGACTTTGAGGGAGAAGAGATTGTATGCAAAATTCTCTAAATGTGAGTTCTGGCTTGATTCAGTGGCATTCTTGGGCCACATAGTGTCTTGGGATGGGATCAAGGTAGATCCGAAGAAGGTGGAGGCGGTACAGAGTTGTCCTAGACCGTCATCAGCTACGGAGATCCGCAGTTTCCTTGGTTTGGCTAGGTACTATCGCCGTTTTGTGGAGGGCTTTTCATCCATTGCAGAACCGATGACCATGTTGACTCAAAAAGGTGCTTCGTTCAGGTGGACTGATGAGTGTGAGGAGAGATTTCAGAAGCTCAAGAACACCCTGACTTCAGCTCCAGTGTTGGTATTGCCTACGGGTTCAGGGTCCTATACCGTCTATTGTGATGCTTCGAGGATTGGCTTCGGAGCGGTGTTGATACAGGAAGGTAGGGTGATCGCCTACGCGTCCAAACAGTTGAAGGTGCATGAGGAGAATATTCCAATTCATGATCTCGAGTTGGCGGCGATTGTTCATGCCCTAAAGATATGGCGTCATTATTTAAACGGTGTTCCCTGTAAGATTTTCACTGATCACCGGAGTTTGCAGTACATATTCAAGAAGAAGGACCTCAATTTGTGCCAGCGGAGATGGTAGGAGTTGCTAAAGGACTATTACATCACTATATTATACCACCTGAGGAAGGCCAATGTGGTGGCCGACACCTTGAGTCGTCGGGCAAAGAGTTTGGCATATCTTCTGGCAGTTGAGAGGCCTTTAGCCTTAGATATTCAGTCCTTAGCCAGTCAGTTCGTGAGGTTGAATCTTTCAGAGCCTTGTTGGGTTTTAGCTTGTGTGGTGGCTCGGTTTTCTCTTTATGACCGCATTCGAGAGCACCAGTATGATGATCCCCACCTTTTGGTTCTTCAGGACAGGGTTCGGCGAGGTGACGCCAGGGATGTGACCATAGGAGATGACGGTGTGATGAGGATGCAGGGTCAGATCTGTGTGCCCAATGTGGATGGGCTTCGGGAGTTGATTCTTGAGGAGGCCCATAGCTCGTGGTATTCCATTCGTCCTGGTACCGCGAAGATGTACCAGGATCTGAGACAACACTATTGGTGGAGAAGGATGAAGAATGATATAGTGGAGTTTGTGGCCAAGTGTCTCAACTGTCAGCAAGTCAAGTATGAGCATCAGAGACCGGGAGGGTTACTTCAGCAGATTGAGATTCTAGAGTGGAAGTGGGAGCGGATCACCATGGACTTTGTGATTGGACTTCCTCGAACTTTGAAGAAGTTCGATGCTATTTGGGTGATTGTGGATCGGCTAACCAAGTCAGCCCATTTCATTCCTGTGTTGACTACGTACTCCTCCGAGAGGTTGGCGGAGATTTATATTAGGGAGATTGTTCGCCTCCACGGTATTCCAGTATCTATCATTTCAGACAAAGGTACACAGTTCACTTCACGGTTCTGGAGAGCCATTCAGCAGGAGCTAGGCAACAAGGTAGAGTTGAGTACATCCTTTCACCCTTAGACGGACGGGCAGCCCGAGCGCACGATTTAGATTCTTGAGGATATGCTCTGTTCCTGTGGTGTGGATTTCGGAGGATCGTGGGACCGATACTTGCCACTTGCAGAGTTTTCTTATAATAACAGATATCAATCCAACATTCAGATGGCTCCATATGAGGCTTTGTAGGGTAGACGGTGTCGGTCCCCAGTGGGGTGGTTTGAGCCGGGCGAGGCCCCATTGTTGGGTACAGATTTGGTCCAGGATGCCCTGGACAAGGTGAAGGTGATTCAGGAGAGACTTCGTGCAGCTCAGTCCAGGCAGAAGAGTTATGCGGATCGGAAGGTTCGTGATTTGGCATTTATGGCTGGTGATCGGGTTTTGCTTCAGGTATCGCCTATGAAGGCGGTCATGAGGTTCGGGAAGAAGGGTAAGCTGAGTCTGAGATTTATTGACCCTTTTGAGGTGTTTCGATGTGTTGGGGAGGTTGCTTATGAGCTAGCTCTGTCTCCCAACCTAACAGGAGTTCATCCGGTACTCACATCTCCATGCTCCGGAAGTATCATGGTGACCTGACTCATGTTTTGGATTTCAGTTCAGTCCAGTTGGACAAGGATTTATCATACGTTGAGGAGCCAGTAGCTATACTGGATAAACAGGTCAGGAAGCTCAGGTCAAAGGATAATTGCGTCAGTGAAGGTTCAGTGGAGGGGTCATCCGGTCGAGGAGGCGACTTGGGAGACCGACCAGGATATGCGCAGCCAGTACCCTCATCTTTTCACAGCTTCAGGTATGTCTCTTTACTCATTCGAGGCGAACAATTTTCTTAGGAGGGGAAGAATGTAACGACCCGGTAGGTTGTTTTGATAGTTAGCGCCTCGATCCTCTAATAACTGCTTTCCCCATGTCTATTTCTTCTTTTGGGACTTGTCGGAACGTTGAGAGGTGAAACTCGGAGAGTTTTTGGACACATAGTCCTTATTTGTGAGTTTAAGTTTTAAAAATCGGACCGTAGTTGGAATTATCTGAAGTCGGGTCCGGAATGGGATTTCGTCAACTCCGTTAGCTCCGTTGGGTGATTTCAGAGTTAGGAGCGTGTCCAGAATGTGTTTTCGAGGTCTGTAGCAGGTTTAGGCTTGAATTGGCGAAAGTTTGAATTTCGGCGATTTCGGCTGATAGGTGAAATTTTGATATCGGGATCAGAATGGAATTACGAGAGTGTTTGTAGGTCCGTTGTATCATTTGTGACCTGTGTGTAAAATGTGAGGTCATTCAGACTAGTTTCGATGTGTTTCGACATCGGTTGTGGATTTTGGAAATTTCATAAGTTCTTAGGCTTGAATCCATGTATAATTGGTGATTTTGGTGTATGTGATATGTTTTAGAGGCTCGACTAAGTTTGGATAAGGTATTGAGACTGGTTGGTAAGTTTGGTTGAGGTCCCGGGGGCCCCGGGGATGTTTCGGATGCTCAACGGGTGATTTTGGAACTTGGAAACAACTGAACCATTGTTGTTCTGGTGTCTCGCACCTGCGATGGATTTTCCGCAGGTGCGGAAGAAAGGCTCGCAGGTGTGGGCTTGGTCGAGTCAACCAGTTCTCGCAGGTGCGGCCCCAGTCCTTTTAGTGGGTTTTCGCACATGCGATGGATTTTCCGCAGGTGCGGGACCACTAGTACGGGACCGCAGGTGCGGAATCGCTGGGCAATTTATATCAAATTTGAGGGCTTGAAATTCATATCTTCTAAAGACGATTTGGAGCTCGGGTGTAGGCGATTTGGATTGGGTTTTGAGGAAAAGATTCATAGGTATCAATTCCTAACCTTATTTCACTTGTATATCATTTATCTATAGCAAATTCTTTCATGAAATCAATGAATTGGGTGAAAATCATGAAAATGGGAAGGAGTTTCCCTAATTATAAAATCCGAGAATTTAACAAGATTCTGATGTCGGTTCTCGATGATTCTTGTTCTAGTGAGTTCGTTAGTGAATGAGTGTTCTAAATTTGTAACTTTCACTCGATTCTCAGACGTGGGCCCGAGGGACCTTTTGGGCGATTTTCCTAATTTCGCGTATTAGGCCTCGAACTTATTGCTATTTTGATTCCTTAAAGTGATATTTACATTATGCAATCGAATTGAATATATTTGGTCCATTCAGAATCGGATACTCGTGGCAAGAGCGTGGTTTCGAGTTGAGTAGCGCAGTCGAGCTAAGTGGCTTGCCTAACTCTGTGTTGGGGAATTCCCCTTAGGCTATTTTAATACTGATTTATGTTGTTTGGGCGTCGTGTACGTGAGGTGACGAGTACGTACACGGGCCATTGTTGCTAAAACTCCATTTTTTTTCCTCCATGACTTAAATCGTTTCATTTCCTATTTCACTTTCTCATGTATTGACTATGTAGTTTAGATTAGGAAATAGCATGTCTACCAGTTTTACTTGAACTTCCCTAGTTATTACTATGTGTACCATGTTGAGGTAGTTTTATCCATATTTTTGCCTGTGATTTTCCTGAACTGTTTTAAAGAAAAATTGTATCCGGTATTTGTTCTGCATTGCATATTTAAATTGGGACTACAGACGAGATTCCGGGAGCTTTCCCCCTGTACTGCATTGCATATTTAAATTGGGACTACGGACGAGATTCCAGGAGTTTTCCCCCTGTACTGCATAGCATATTTAAATTGGGACTACGAACGAGATTCCGGGAGCTTTCCCCTGTACTGCATTGCATATTTAAATTGGGACTACAGACGAGATTCCGGGAGCTTTCCCCTTGTACTGCATTGCATACTTGTTACTGTGATATATGTTGTGCCAAGCCGACGGCTACCTGTTATTATTTTATTTAGATCATTGTTTCTACTGATTTTCCTCAGCTTATTATATCTCCCTGTTCAAATTTTAACCTGTTTTTACTATAAAAATCCAGTAGAGCCTTAACATGACCTCGTCACTACTCGACTGGGTTTAGGCTTGGCACTTACTGGGTACCAATTCGTGGTGTACTCATCCCCTTTCCTGCACATGTCTTTCGTGTACAGATCCAAGTACCAGCGCTTAGTTCCGCGGCTAGGGGTCCGAGCAACAGCTTCTAGGAGACTAAAAGGTAATTCTGCCGCGTCCACAGAGTCCTTCGAGTCACCTTCCACTCCAGATTTAGATAGATTTTCATTTAAATTTCCTCACGTTGTATAGAGCTATTTTTGAGACAGAACTTGTGATTAGAGTGATATTCCGGGTTTTGGGAAAGTTTTATTTTTGTACGCGCCAAGTGGCGATGCTTCATTGTAGACTCACTTATTTTGTCTTTATTTTATTGCTTCTATTTAATATGTGTTTCTGCAATTAGGCTTACCTAGTCGTAGAGACTAGGTGCTGTCATGATGCCTTTCGGAGGGTAAATCGAGTCGTGACATCCTCGGTACTGAGTGACTGATGGTCAGTGATGTATATATTCCGGGATGGATCTTCCTTGGACCGTATGGGCAATATACAGTACCGAGTGGTTGAGCATGATGAGTGGAAAGTGTGAGATAGTGATATTGAGTACTCTGAGAGTGTGAGTACATGATTCATCTCTGAGATATATGACATTGGCATGCACACATGACGTACATGATTCATCTCTGAGATATGTGGGAATAGAGAGGTATTTCACACTTGCTATTTGGAAAGAAAATGAAACATCTTATTTACTGTGGAAAGGATATTTGGAAAAATTACAGTTTTCAAACTTACTCGTATTTTTGGCATTTTTGGTAAAAGATTTGGGTTTTCACTGAGATACTTGAAAAGCATGACTATTTTCTGGAACCATAAACGAGCTGAGTAATTTTTACTTCTGAGATACCTTTTTTATTACTTGTATTATGTTGTTATGAATTGTTGTGGGATATTGGTATTGGACCTGACCTTTTGTTAGCTCGTCACTGCTTTCAACCTAAGATTAGGTTTGATACTTATTGAGTACATGGAGTCGGTTGTACTCATTCTACAATTGTGCACCTTGCGTGCAGATGTTAGCTGCGGATGTTGTTGTATCCGATAGGAGATGGATTGAAGATGTACCTGTGTACCGGTTGTAGCTGCCCCTTGTTCGTGGTAGCTTTAGATCTATAAAAATATGTTTATGTACTTTTCAAACAGACGATGTATTTGTTTCATTCTAGCTTTGTAAATTCTATTCTTAGAAGCTCATGATTTGTACTACCAGTCATCAGGGTAATGTATAAGATTCAAATAATTTATTTGCTTAATTGTCTTGTTAAATATTATTGGAAGTGATTAGTTATTAGTTGGCTTACCTAGCAGGTTGAGTTAGGTGCCATCACGACTAGTGGATTTTTGGGTCGTGACATGTGTTTGAGATAGCACTTGACATTTCTTATATGTTGGGATAGCATATGATAATTGAGGAATTCACATGGACATTATGTTGGAGGATTATGATAGTTACAGTTCTTACCTCATTACTACCGTTATGTTTCATATCTATTTATAATTTACTATACTAATTTATTGGACCACTAGTAAGTGTCGATGTCGACCCTCGTCACTACTTTTCAAGGGTTAGGCTAGACACTTACTGGGTACGCGTTGATTTACGTACTCATACTATACTTCTACACTGATTGTGCAGGTATATTTTGATGGTCATTTGGGCGCATGAGTGTAGCGGTTGAGGGGACGTGAGATGCACTCCATATTACGATCCGCAACACACGGAGTCTCTATATTTTCATTTATCTTGTCCTGTCTATTCTACATCTAAGACAGATGTAGTATTAGTATTTGTCACGACCCAAAACCTAACATGTCGTGATGACGTCTATCGATGGCACTAGGCAAGCCGACTTTCCCAAAAATACTTCAGAAATCAAATATAAAAGTAATGTAAAACTTTCCATATCAGGAATTTTTCATAAAAATCAAAGTTAAAATTAAAATAGAAAAAAGTGCGGAAAACTAGCCCCAAACATCGCAGTGTCACCAAGTCATGAGCGTCTAAGTATCAAAACTAGTACAACTAATGTCTAAATATCAGTACAAGTACAAAGAAATATAGAAGGAGTGACAAGGTCCTGCGGACGCTGGCAGCTACCTCGTAGTCTCCGGAACTCAATCACGCCTGAACTCAACGGTCTCCGTGCTCAACACACCTGCATCTGCACATGAAGTGCAGGGTGTAGTATGAGTACAACTGACTCAACAAGTAATAGAAATAAATAAGGGATTGAGAAGCAGTGACGAGCTATACAGAACAGTTTATTTTGATAATTTTCAACGTTTAAGAGTAAACATGAGTAAAATCAGTTGCATAATTATCAATTCAAGCAAAACAAATGTCAGCTAAATGCAACAACAAAGGGAAACACATACAACCTCACATGCACTATCACTCAAGCCCTCAATAGGTACCTGCGCTCACTGGGGGTGTTCAGACTCCGGAGGGGCTCCTACAACCCAAGCGGTATAATCTACATGGACAAACACGTGCTATAATATCATATCAAGGTCTACACGGACAACTCACGTGCCACCATATCACATCATAATCCGCACAGACAACTCACGTGCTAAGGTACAATACCTCACAAACAGGCCCTCAACCTCACTCAGCCATGAACCTCTCTAGTCTCACAACCCTCAATAAAGAAAGGGAAAACAGTCCAAATCAAAGTGTTATAGTGTATGAGTAGGGACATAATAAATACTGAGGTAAACATGTACAAGAATCACTATGACTGAGTATAACTACCATGAGCAGGTACATAGCCTAATCATGATTTCTAACATGAAAGGAAGTCAAATTTCTAGCAGGCAGAAATGCATATAAACACAAATAAAGGCTATTAGACGTCACAGTCTCATGAGACGGACCAAGCATCAATCCTTCACGGCGTACACCCACACGCCGTCACCTAGCATGGGTGTCACCTCCAAACAATCACATTATACCAAACTACGGGTTTCATACCATTAATACCGGATTTAAAATTGTTACTTACCTCAACAACGTAGAAATCCTACTCCGGAATGCCCTTTCCTCTTGAATCGGCCATCAAATGTCCCGAATCTAGCCACAAGCAATACAATACAATCAACATGGGCTAAAGGAATCAATTCCACAAGAAAAATACCAATTTATAGCCAAAAACTCGAAAATCGGCTCAACACAGCCCCAGAGCCCACGTCTCGAAATCCGACAAAAGTCACAAAACCCGAAAATTCATTCACTCACGAGTCTATCCATACCAAATTTACTCGAATCCGATGACAAAATCCCATTCAAAACCTCTAAATTCCATCTCAAGAACACTTCTTATTTTTCCCCAATTTTCACCCGAAATCACAAATTAAATGATAAAAGTAAAGGTATAATCATGGGATTTAACCAAAACCAAGTGAGAAAAACTTACCCCAACCAATTCTGTGAAATACCTTCAAGAATCGCCCAAATCCGTGACCTTTAGCTCAAAATATGAAAAATGAACTCAAACCCTCGATTTTGAATCTTTTAATTCTTCCCAGCTTTTTCGCACCTGCAGCTCAAAATGCGCACCTGCGGAGCCGATTTTGTGCAAAAATATCTACATCAACATAAAATCACTTAAGTTCCCATCTCCGTACCCTCGCTCCCTATCCACTTTTGCGACCTTGCAGGTGCGGAAAAGACCTCGCACCTGCGACCACTGCCAGTCCTACTCTCTTCCACTTCTCCGGGCAACTACTCCCTTCTGCGGGCTCGCGGATGCGCACACCTATTCGCACCTGCATTTCCCCCCAATACAACTCACCTCCACATTTGCGCCAACCCCACCGCACCTGCGGCAATATCCTCGCAGGTACGGTTACACCAGCAATAGACCAACTTCGGCAATTCTCGTAACTTCAAACTTAATCTGTTAACCACCCAAAACATACCTGAGGCCCTCGGGACCTCAACCAAACATGACAACAAGTCATATAACCCCATACGAACTTAGTCAAACCTCTGAATCATCCAAAACAATATCAAAACACCAAATCACACCCAGATTCAAGCCTAAGATTTTCTAAACTTCCAAGTTCTTCCAACGACGCCGAAACCCATCAAACCACGTCCGAATGACCTCAAATTTTACACACACGTCAAAAATGTCAGCACGAACCTACTCCAACTCTTGGAATTCCATTCCGACCCCAATATCAAAATTTCCACCGTCGACCAAAATTGCCAAATTTCCAACTTTCGCCAATTCAAGCCTAATTCTACTACGGACCTCCAAATCACATTCCGGACCCCCTCCTAGGTCTAAAATCACCTAATGGATCTAACAGAGTCATAAAAATTCAAATTCAAGGGCGTTTACACACAATTCAACATCCGGTTGACTTTTTCTGACTTAAGCTTCTAATAAAGAGACTAAGTGTCTCAATTCCTTTCCGAAACCGCTCCTGACCCGAACCGACCAACCCGATACGATATAATACACTTGTATAGCAGAAAAGAAGAAAAAATGGGGGAAATGGGGATATAACTCTCGAAACGACTGGCCGGGTCATTACATCCTCCCTCTCTTAAACAAACGTTCGTCCTCGAACGGGTCTAGAAATATACCTGGAGTCTCAAATAGATGTGGAATCTGCTCTGCATCTCCCGCTCGGTATCCCAAGTGACCTTCTCCATAGGCTGACCTCTCCACTGCACCTTCACTAAAGCTATATCCTTTGACCTCAACTTCCGAACCTACTCCAAAATGGCCATTGGGTCCACATCATAAGTCATATCACCATCCAACTGAACCGTGCTGAAGTCTAAAATATGGGACGGGTCGCCAATATACTTCTGGAGCATAGAAACATGAAATACTGTATGCACACTCGACAAGCTAGGTGGAAGGGAAAGCTTATAAGCCACCTCCCCTATCCTCTGAAGCACCTCAAAAGGCCCAATGAATCGGGGTTTCAACTTGCCCTCCTTTCCAAACCTCATAACATCCTTCATGGGTGATACCTTCAGTAGAACCTTCTCCCCGACCATGAAAGACACATCATGGACCTTCCTGTCCGCATAGCTCTTCTGCCTAGACTGCGCCGTGTGAAGCCGCTCCTGAATCAATTTGATATTGTCTAATGCATTTTGGACCAAGTCTGTACCCAAGAGCGTAGCCCCCCCATATGAGATACAGAGGAACATGCTATTCTTTTTTTTAAATTTCGTTGGCCAAGAAGTATAGTAATGCTATGAATGACCCAGTATCGAATACTGGTAATAATATCAGCAACACGAACTTCCTCCTGTGCTTTTTCCAGAACACAGTCCGAGATAACCGTAACTGTGTATATATAGAAATATATCTTCGATGTTGTCATTTCAAAATGTCCGCTTCAACTGTTGTTTCACCTCCCGCACCATATTTTTTCGAATCGAAACCCCCAACTAGAGATGGAATTCCAGAACCTAAACAACTCAGTTGTGAGGTCCATGACTCCATTAATAATGAAAAAAGGGTGGAGGGGGCTTTGGATCATCATGAAAATCTTTCTTTTTTTTCCTCCTCTTCTTGTTCTATTGATCAGAAGAACTTCTAATCTTCATTCAAATCGCATCTCTAAAGTGAGAAGAAAAGGCCCCCCACGGCACCTGGCTCAAACCATCCTACTGGAGAACTACACCTCCTCCCATATAAAGACTCGTACGGAGCTATCTGAATGCTCGAATAATAACTATTTTTATGTGCAAACTCCGCGAGCGGCAGAAACTGGTCCCATGAACCCCAAAGCCAATGACACAAGCGCATAACATGTCCTCCAATATCTGGATAGTGCGCTCGGACTGTCCGTCCGTCTGAAGGTGAAAGGTTGTGCTCAACTCAACCTGAGTATCCCAACTCTCGCTGCACGGCCCTCCAAAACCGCAATGTAAACTGTGTGCCTCTATCTGAAATGATGGAAACTGGGACACTATGCAGACGAACAATCTCTCAGATGTAAATCTCGGCCAACCGCTCTGAAGTGTATGTAGTACCAACTGGAATGAAGTGCGCGAACTTGGTCAGCCGATCCACAATAATCCAAATAGCATCGAACTTCCTCGAAGTCCGTGGAGCCCAACTATGAAATCCATGGTGATCCTCTCCCACTTCCACTCTAGCATATCTAACCTCTAAAGTAAACCACTCGGTCTTTGATGTTAGTAATTAACTTGCTGACAATTGAGACACCGAGCCACACACCCCACTGTATATTTCTTCATCCACCTCCACCAATAGTGTTGTCTCAAATCCTGGTACATCTTTGCGGCACCCGGATGGATAGAATATCGCGAGCTGTGGGCCTCCTCAAGAATCAACTCCCGAAGCCCATCCACATTGGGCACACATATCCGCCCTGCACCCTTAACAGGACATCATCATCAATACTCATATCTCTAGCATCACCTCGCTGAACTTTGTATTAAAGAACGAGCAGGTGGAGGTCATCATACTGACGCTCCCTGATACGGTCATAAAGAGAAGACCTAGAGACCACACAAGCCAATACCTGACTCGGGTCCGAAATATCCGATCTGACAAGATGGCTAGCTAAGGCCTGAACATCCAATGCCGAGGGCCTCTCTGCTGCTAGAAGATACGCTAAACTACCTAAACTCTCCGCCCGGAGACTCAAAGCATCGGCCACCACATTGGCTTTCCCCGGATGGTACAAAATAGTGATATCATAGTCCTTAAGAAGCTCCAACCATCTCCACTGACGCAAATTAAGATCCTTCTACTTGAACATATGCTGCAAACTCCGGTGATCAATATAGATCTCACAATGAACCCGGTACAAGTAGTGCCGCCAGATCTTTAAGCGTGAACAATAACTGCTAACTCAATATCATAGACATGATAGTTCTTCTCATGAGTATTCAACTGGCGCGAGGCATAGGCAATCACCCTACCCTCCTGCATCAGAACACATCCAATACCTATCCTTGAGGCATCACAATACACGGTGTAATAACCTGGAGCTGACAGTAGAACTAAAACTGGAGCCATGGTCAAAGCAGTTTTGAGCTTTTGAAAGCTCTCCTCGCACTCATCTGACCACCTGAACGGAGCACCCTTTTGGGTCAATTTGGTCAAGGGCGATGCAATAGCTGAAAACCCCTCTACAAAACGACAGTAATAGCCCGCCGAACCAAGAATCTCTTAATCTCCGTGGATGAGGACGGTCTAGGCCAACTCTGCACATCCTCTATCTTCGGCTCCACCTGAATACCCTCATTGGACACCACGTACCCCAAGAACGCCATTGAACCGAGCCAAAACTTACACTTGGAGAACTTTACATAAAGTTTTTCCTCCCTCAATCTCTGTAATACAATCCTCAAATGCTGAGCATACTCTTCCTGGATACGAGAGTACACCAGAATGTCATCAACGAATACAATAATGAATGAGTCCAAATGGGGCTTAAATACACTATTCATCAAATGCATGAAATCTGCTGGGGCATTGGTCAGCCCAAAAGACATCACCAAGAACTCATAATGACCATATCGGGTCTTGAAAGCTGTCTTAAGAATATCCGCCGAATCCCGAATCTTCAGCTGGTGATACCCGGACCTCAAATCAATCTTGGAGAACACCCTCGCTCCCTGAAGTTGGTCAAATAGATCATCAATACGAGGCAAAGGATACTTGTTCTTGACTGTGACCTTGTTCAACTACCTGTAATCAATGTACATCCTCATAGAACCATCCTTCTTATTCACAAATAGAACCCGTGCACCCCAATGTGACACACTAGGCCGAATAAACCCCTTATCAAGGAGTTACTAAAGTTGTTTTTTCAACTCCCTCAACTCCACGGTTCCATACAATATGGTGGAATAGAAATGGGTTGAGAGATCGGCACCAAATCAATATAGAAGTCAATATCCCTGTCAAGCGGCATGCCCGACAGGTCTGCAGGAAACACGTCCAAAAAATCACGTACCACCGGAACAGAATCAATGGCAGGAGTCTATGCACTAACATCCCTCACAAAATCCAAATAGGATAGACAACCCTTCTCAACAATACATTGAGCCTTCAAGTATGAAATCACTCTACTAGGCACATAGTCTATAGAACCGCTCCACTCAACCCTCGGCAAACCCGACATCACCAACGTCACCATTTTAGCGTGATAATCTAGAACGAAATGACATAGAGACAACTAATACATACCCAATATCACATAAAAATCAACCATATTGAGCAGTAAAAGGTCCACTCAAGTCTCCAAACCCCGAATAGTCACCACACATGACCGATATACACGATCCAAAATAATAGTATCGCCCACATGAGTAGATACATGAACATATGAGACTAAAGACTCATGGGGCATATCTAGAAAATGAGCGAAATATGAAACATATGAATAAGTGGAACCAGGGTCAAGTAGTACTGAGGCATCTCGGTGGTAAACTGAGACAATACCTGAAATCACAACATTTGAAGCAATGGCATCTGGATTGGAAGGGAGGGCATAGAAACGGGCCTGGCCATCCCCTGATCTGCCTCCCCCTTTCGGGCGACCCCTATCTGACTGGGCTCCACCCCTAGCTGGTTGAGCTCCACTCCTAGCTAGCTGGGCGGGTGGTGGAGGAACTGATGCTGGTTACATAGGTCTAGTACTCTGTTGTGGAGTCCCACCTAATAGCCTAGGGAAATCTCTCATAATGTGACCAAAATCTCCACACTCGAAAACACCCCTCCTCTGACGAAACTGCTACTCCTGATGCCCAGAAAAACTACCCAGGGATACCTGAGCGGATGGGGTACGATGGGAACTCTACGTTGGTAGTGCACTGAATAATGACTGGCCCTGCTGATGACTGTGGGAACCATGGCCAGTTGATGCACCACGGTGAAATGGCCGAGCTATCTGAGCCTGCCTAAAATAACGACCTCTACCGTGCTGGAACTGACCTCCAGGAGGAGCACCACTGAATCCACCCTGACCACAAGGCCTCTTGGCCTCCCTCACAACCCTCTCCTGATCGTGAACCATCTCAATCTGCCGAGCAATGTCGACAACCTCATCAAAGGTAGCACCTGACACACTCTCTCTTGTCATAAGTAACCGTAGCTGAAAAGTGAGACCATCTATAAACCTCATGATCCTCTCCCTGTCTGTGGGAACCAACCAGATGGCATGACGGGCCAACTCCGAGAATCGCATCCCATATTGCGTCACAAACATATCCCCTTGACGAAGTTGCTCAAACTGTCTACGCAGCTCCTCTCTGCGGGACTGAGGCACGAACTTCTCCAGAAATACCACAGAGAACTGTTTCCAAGTAAGGGGTGCTATGACGGCCGGTCTACGCCTCTCGTAAGCCTCCCACCAACTGAATGCGGCACCAGAGAATTGAAAAGTAGTGAACGAGACCCCACTGGTCTCCAGAATACCTGCTGTACGGAGTATCCTTTGACACTTATCCAAGAAACCCTGTGCATCATCTCCCTCTACACCATTGAAATATGGAGGCTGGAGTCTCCCAAACCTCTCCAATCTACGCTGCTCATCCTCAGGCGTAGCAGGAACCACATAATTCTGAGCAACTGCAACCGGTTGGGCTGGTGATGCCCCCGGTGTCTAGAGTCCCTAAACAACCTGCTCGGGTGTGCGAGCGGCGGGAGTCTGAGTTCCTCCCCCGGCCTGAGAAGTGGCTGCGGCCGTCGAAATAGAGACCGCCTGAGCAAGGCCGGTACATACTGTCAGAATCTGGGCTAAGGCCTTCTGAAGGCCAGGAATCACGATGGGCATAGGTGGTGCTTGAGCTGGTCCCGCTGGAGCATCCAAAACTGGGACTTGGTCCTGATCCGGAGCAACTGGGGGGTCTGCTGGTACTGCCCCAGCTGCTGTGCGGGCTGCACCTCTGCCCCTATCACGGCCTCTATCGCAGCCTCGACCTCTCGCGGCCCTTGCTGGTAGTACTGGTGGCTGGCCCTCCTGCCCGGTAGTGCGAGTCCTCACCATCTGTGAGAGAATGAAACAACAAAAGTTTAGTTACCAGAATCAACAGATTCGTACGACAAGAATTCAAGAATGTGGAATTTTCCTAAAGGTTCTACAGCCTTTCGAAGATAAGTACAGACGTCCCTATACTGATCCGCAAGACTTTACTAAACCTCCTCATGACCCGTGAGACCTATATAACCTAGGCTCTGATACCAACTTGTCACGACCCAAAACCTAACATGTCGTGATGGCGCCTATCAACTGTACTAGGCAAGCCGACTTTCCCAAAAATACTTCAGAAATCAAATATAAAAGTAATGTAAAACTTTCCATATCAGGAATTTTTCATAAAAATCAAAGTTAAACTCAAAATAGAAACAAAGTGTGGAAAACTATCCCCAAACATCGGGGTGACCAAGTCATGAGCGTCTAAGTATCAAAACTAGTACAACCAATGTCTAAATAGCAGTACAAGCAGAAATAAATATAGATGAGTGACAAGGTTCTGCGGACGCTGGCAGCTACCTCGTAGTCTCTGAATTTCAATCACGCCCGAACTCAAGGATCTCCGTGCACAACATACCTGGATCTGCACATGAAGTGTAGGTTGTAGTATGAGTACAACTGACTCAGCAAGTAACATAAATAAATAAGGAATTGAGAGGCAATGACGAGCTATACAGAACAGTTTATTTGTAATTTTCAACGTTTAAGAGTAAACACGAGTAAAATCAGTTGCATAATTACCAATTCAAGCAAAACAAATGTCAGCTAAATGAAGCAACAAAGGGAAACAGATGCAACCTCACAGGTACTGTCACTCAAGCCCTCAATAACTCGACACTCGACTCTCAACCCTCAATGCACATGCTCAATAGGTACCTGCGCTCTCTAGGGGTATTCATATTCCGGAGGTGCTCCTACAACCCAAGCTGTATAATTTGCACGAATAACTCACGTGCTATAATATCATATCAAGGTCCGCACGGACAACTTACGTGCCACCATATCACATCAGAATCCGACGGACAACTCACGTGCTAAGGTACAATACCTCACAACCAGGCCCCCAACCTCACTCATTCATGAACCTCTCTAGTCTCACATCCCTCAATAAAGAAAGGGAAAACAGTCCAAATCAAAGTGTTATAGTGTATCACCAGGGACATAACAGAGACTGAGGTAAACATGTACAAGAATCAGTATGATTGAATATAACTACCATGAGCAGGTACATATCCTAAGCATAATTTCTAACATGAAAGGCAGTCAAATTTCTAGCAGGTAAAACTGCATATAAACACAAATAAAGGCTATTAGACTTCACGGTCTCACGGGACGGACCAAGTCTCAATCCCTCATGGCGTACACCCACATGCCCGTCACCCAGCATGGGTGTCATCTCCAAACAGTCACATTGTACCAAAATCCGGGTTTCATACCCTCAAGACCAGATTTAAAACTGTTACTTACCTCAACAGCGTAGAAATCCTACTCCGGAATGCCCTTTCCTCTCGAACCCGCCTCCAAATGTCCCGAATCTAGCCACAAGCAATACAATACGATCAATATGGGCTAAAGGAATCAATTCCACAAGAAAAATACCAATTTATAGCCAAAAATCCAAAATCGGCTCAACCCGGCCCCGAGCCCACGTCTCGAGATCCAATAAAGGTCACAAAACCCGAAATCCTATTCACTCACGAGTCTATCCATACCAAATTTACTCGAATCCGATGACAAAATCCCATTCAGAACCTCTAAATTCCATTTCAAGAACACTTCCTCTTTTTCCCAATTTTTCACCCCCAATCACAAATTAAATGATAAAAGTAAAGGTATAATCATGTGATTTAACCAAAACCAAGTGAGTAACACTTACCCCAATCAACTCCGTGAAAATCCCTTCAAGAATCGCCCAAATCCGTGACCTCTAGCTCAAAATATGAAAAATGAGCTCAAACTCTCGATTTTGAATCTTTTAATTCTGCCTAGGCTTTTCCGCAGCGGCTCAAAATGGGCACCTGCGGAGCCGCTTTTGCCCAACAATAATCGCATCTGCAGAAAATCACCTAAGTTCCCATCTCCGCACCTACGCTCCCTATCCGCTTATGCGACCTCGCAGGTGCGGAAAAGACCTCGCCCTGCGGCGACTGCTAGTCCTCCTCTCTTCCGCTTCTGCGGACTTGCAGATGCACACACCTATTCGCACCTGCGGTTTTCCCCAATCCAACTCTCCTACGCATCTGCACCAACCCCACTACACCTGCGGCATCGCACTTGCGACAATATCCTCGCAGGTGCGATTACACCAGCAACAGGCAAACTTCATCAATTCTCCAAACTTTAAACTTGATCCGTTAACCAACCGAAACACACCCAAGGCCTTTGGGACCTCAACCAAACATGCCAACAAGTCATATAACCCCATACGAACTTAGTAGAACCTCCAAATCATCCAAAACAACATTAAAACACCAAATCACACTCGGATTCAAGCGTAAGAACTTCTAAACTTCCAAGTTCCTCCAACGACGCCGAAACCCATCAAACCACGTCCGAATGACCTCAAATTTTACACACACGTCAAAAATGACACCACAAACCTACTCCAACTCCCAGAATTCCATTCCGACCCCGATATCAAAATTTTCACTGCCGACCAAAATTGCCAAATTTCTAACTTTCGCCGATTCAATCCTAATTCTACTACGGACCTCCAAATCACATTCTGGACGCGCTCCTAAGTCCAAAATCACCTAACGGAGCTAACGGATCCATAAAAATTCAAATCCGAGGGCGTTTACACATAAGTCAACATCCGGTTAATTTTTTCCAACTTAAGCTTCTAATAAAGAGACTAAGTGTCTCAATTCCTTTCCGAAACCGCTTCGGACCCGAACCAACCAACTTGATACGATATAATACACTTGTAAAGCATAAAATAAGCAGAAATGGGGAAAATGGGGCTATAACTCTAAAAACGACCAACTGGGACGTTACAATATTGTACTATCTAGTAGATGCTAATGCACTTGTGACACCGGATTTTAGGAGTTTCTAGTAGATGTTATGATTTTGCTTAATATTGTTACCATTTCCTTTCATGTTTAAATACTGTTTTGCATCGCCATGATTTTCTCATCATTGATTTTCTTTATTTAATAAAACTTATGATTTTAAAAGTAACAAAATAAATAATTAAGTTGATAGTTCACCGTTAATTTGCCTAATGGCGATGTTGAGCGTCATCATGATCTATAGTGGGAATTGGGGCGTGACAATTATAGGGCCCTTTTGATAGGGTGAATATCCAACTAATACGCGCTTAATTACTTTAAAATCAAATTTTCTCTTTGATGTTGATGAACATGGGCAAATGCGCAGCCTCCAAAAACATTGAAACGAATAGTGGATATTTTGGAATGATTGAAGGAGATTTTAGTATGGCGTTTGGAAGTCAACTCCTAAGAGGAATTCTTTAACCAAATATATTGTTTTAAAGCCGACTTCCTCCGAAAAAAATTTGGTGCATGAGAAGAAACAGAGATCAAGCTATTTCAAGAAATGGTCTATTCGTTCTGCAGTTTTCATTTTATTAATTAGGAAGTATCAACACAAGAGATTCCAACATATTGTGCTGGAATTTTATTATGCGCTGGAATTCCAATATAATATATTGAAAATTTATGCACAGGAACATCATAATCCAATATATTATGTTGAAATTTTTCGTATTTTAACTAGGGTATTTAGATTTTATCCCCATATAAAAAGTAACTACTTTTCAATAACTTACTAAATGTTGGCTATTTTTCAATTATCAATTTGAAAACTCACTGGCCCGACTATTTTGACTAGTATTATCTCTAATGGCTTATGGGTCGCTCAGTTGAGTTGCCTAAGGCTCGCACTCATACTTGATTTTTGTTTCTGAAACTCTTCTAATTCGTGCGCATACTCAAATTTTGGTGCTAACATAAATATCATTAATTAGGTTAGGTGTAATTGCATGTGATAGAATAAAAATATGGGCCTAGTATTTTTCTATATTCAAGTTCATTTCGTATTTCTTAATGAATTTTTTTTCTTTACACAATATATATATATAGGGTTTACAACTNGGGGGGGGGGGGGGGGGGGGGGGGGGATTAGGTGTAAATGCATGATATGTCCATTTTGAATAGACTTTTATCACATACTTAATTAATATTTATTTTATTTTCGCTTTAAATTTAACTTTTAATATAAAATTATTTAACATAATATAAATAGCGATTCTTAGATTTTGGGCTCGTATTTTTTTTGCTTCGGTTATTTTCTGTGATTTTTTCATTCCTATAAACTATTTGAAACCTTATTACGAAAAATGTTCATGTTTTGGTATTTATCCCGTCTAAACACATTTTAGTCACAAAATATATACAATCCACCTTAAAACGCTCCCAAATTCATTATTTGTGCCTTCAATGAAGAGGTTTAGTTACACCTTTTTCCTTTTTTTTCTCCTCTTTTCTTTCCTTATTTTTCTTCCGCCTTAATATACGGTAATCACTGTTAAATTCATTAGGTGTATAAGTTACCAAATCACAATATTTTATTTCGGATGAACAATAAAAATTATGTCAAGGAAACCTAGGAAATTTAGTCGTTATTTATTCTTCAGTGTAGCAATTATTTTTTAGTGTACAAATAAGTTTAAAGCGTTTGCTCTGTTGAGTCAGGCGAGAAAAGGAACAAAATATCTTCAGATATTTGAAGAAGATTTTTTCAAAAAAATTATTCTTTTGCAAAAATAGTTTTTTTTACAAAAAAATAGAAAATGATTCCAGAAATTTTTCAAAATATTTTAAAACAAACACCGCATAAAGAAATGTAAGAGTTAGAACACACAATCATTTACCAGATGTTCGCGAAATTTTCCTTTCAAAATTACTGTTGATTTTTAACCTCGTATTAGTTATGTCCCATCCCAATTTTCCTTTATCTACAATTTATCTATAACTTTCATATATTATTTCTATCCAGTTATATACAACTACAATATCATATCACTTAAATATAATTTTTATAGAATATGTCTTTTGTATATTTTGTATCTGATTTATACATAGTAAAAACAAGTTCCGTACAACTTATCTACAACTTTCATATATTATTTCTAGCCAGTTATATACAACTACAATATCATACAATTTAAATACAATTTTTTTTCAATATTGTTCAACTTTCATACAATATTTAAATAAAAAAATATATATAAACAACAAAATATAATTTTTCTACAATTTTACTATAACTTTACTACAATTTCGTAAGGATAATGTATGTCATGCCTCCTCCTCCTGCTTCTTCTTCTTCTTCTTCTTCTTCTTCTTCTTCTTCTTCTTCTTCTTCTTCTTCTTCTTCTTCTTCTTCTTCTTCTTCTTCTTCTTCTTTTTGTTCGAGTTTCTATCTGAAATTCAAGTTTGTATCTGATTTATACATAGTAAAAACAAGTTTCGTACAACTTATCTACAACTTTCATATATTATTTCTACCCAATTTTATACAACTACAATATCATACAATTTTTATACAATATTGTTCCACTTTCATACAATATTTAAATAGAAAAATATATATAAACAACATAATACAATTTTTCTACAATTTTACTATAACTTTACTACAATTTCGTAAGTATAATGTATGTCATGCCTTCTTCTTCTTCTTCTTCTTGTTCGAGTTTCAATCTGAAATTCAACCAAAATCAAGTCTAATCTTCACCAAGACACCCTCAAAATTGAGATATAAACTCCAAACAATATTCCCAATTGTTTGCAACAACAACCAATCCAAACAAATAATGGTTTTTGAAAACCCAAATTCGAATTCAAAGCTTTTTAATGGCTGTCAACGGTGAAATTGCTGCTCTCTTTTCCTTTGCTCTACATTACTGGAATTAGGGATTGATGGATAGAGAGAGACGGAGAGAGAGAGAGAGAGAGCATGAGGGAGAGAGAATAATGATAGAAAATAATTAATTCCTAATATAAAGTGATACTCATTTAATTCCTAAAGTGTATATAATTGGTATATAAAATGTAATTAAAATGAAACTTGAATAGAAAGGATAATAAAGTTAAAAATAGTATATAGGAATACAAAAATTCCTTTCTTTTATTGTGATAACTATTTATGTTTATATGGATTCTCATGCAGTGCTTGTTAGAGGGTAAAGCCAAGGAAGCAATGGTTTTAGGCCCCCAATTTTTCAGGGCCCATTTTTAATTAATAATAGGTTAATTCTATAATTATTTTTTCAACAAATATATTAACTATTTATGGTAAAAAGAAATATTTTTTATTAAAAAAATAGAGCAGTATTTAACCAATTGATTTGTGGTGATTAAAATTTAATTTACATTCTAATATTAATATTCTTCTTTTTCTTTCTCATAATAAAACTTGTATTTTATATTATTTCTTTTCCTCTTACTAAATTTTCTATTCTCTAAAAAAATAAGGGATGAAAGACAGTAAAAAATTATTTGCATCGGATATTTATACCAAGTCAATAAATATAAAAAATTTGTCTTGCATATATATATTTTTTAACACTTAATCATGATTGAGTGATGTATATTTCCACTTTAGTTTGTTCATTCTTGAGGTTAACTTTTTAGTGTGCTGTAAACTCCCAGTGCAGATGAGTTTTTACGGATGAAAGACATTAAATAATTTACATTGCTTTTTCTTTTCTTCCCTTCGTTCTTACGAGCACTGCACCAACAATGAAATTTTATTCTGAAATTAAGTTATAGACTTCCAGAATTAAATTTTATTGTTCTAACTTTCTATTATTTTTTTCTTTAAATTTGAAAATTTATTATTTTATATTTTTATCTTATAGTAGTATATTTCCTTTTTATTATTTATTTCACATATGTCAACTATAAAATATGAATCAGGTTAAGTCTATATGCATCAAAATTCACATATGTCAACTATAAATATGAATCAGGTTATTCTATATGATATTTTTTTTTAAGTTTAAGGCCTCTAGAAAACTTTGGCTTTAGGCCTCTAATGTTCTTGAGCCGCCTCTATTCTCTTGTATCATATTTCCTTATCCTGACTATGGTGATTATGCGTTTCTTTAATCGAGAGTCTGTCGAAACAACTTCTTTACGTTCACAAAGTAGGGATAAGATATACGTATATACTATCCTACCTAAACCTCATTCGCAATACTGGCTACATTATTATTGTTGTTGTTGTTGTAGTATAATATAAATTGCGAATTAATATAAACTCTTATTTCGATAGACATGCTAAAATGTGGATGGGACCCACGGCCAAGGACATACATTTGAAGCATCCGTTAATGGCGCAGTTGATTAGTGGCCCTATAATTTGAAAGTAAATGCAGGAGTCAATGAATCATGAACAAATTTAGAACTTTTCCCACCCATTTGAGGGTGTTTCTGTAAATTCAGCAAGATAGGGGACCCAATTCACTTTTTTTTTAATTTTTTTTTTTTTGTTGATAAATGGGAGTAAAATATTAGCGTCAACTAGCCATGCTGTTCGCATGTGCATGCTCTTACCATGCACTCGCATTTTCTAGCTTCTAAATGCTGGCCGCGTTTAATTTTTTCTTGAAAAATGTATATTTTTAGCCGCTTGATATATAATTTTCTTTTTTTTTGATATTTTTTGGCAAGTGAATGCATTTAGTCTCGACTAAACGGCTAATTTATATTTTTTCCCTTTCTTCTTTTCATTTGTGTTTAGTTACTAGGCAAAACTTAAGAAATATGGACAATAATTATTCGCAATTACTTTGGCAACATGACTTTAGTTTTAAAATTAACCTTTTCTCTTTTTTTCCTCTAGTCATGTTATGCAAAGCCAAAACTTTAGGAAAATATTCGAAAGCCTGCGTTTAAATTTTAGTTTGATAACATTTACTACTCTTTTCTTTCGAAGGATGTGGAGGTCGAGAACTAGAATAGAAAACTAATAGGTAGTCTAACGTATATCTTTTTCATACCTGTGGTGTCAAATATTCTTCTCGTACTTTCTTATACTTAGTAGACGTTTGGACATAAAAATTGTAAAATTCGAAAAAATGGTGAATTTTTTTTTTTCAAGTAAAAATGATATTTGATATTTAGAGTTGTATTTGGACATGAATATAATTTTGGGTCGTTTTTGAAATTTTGTGAGTGATTTGAGTGAAAATTTTGAAAAACAGCTTTTTGGAGTTTTTTAAATTTTTGAAAATTTCCAAAATGCATCTTCAAGTGAAAATTAGAAATTTTATGAACAAACGCCGATTTCGAAAAAGATTGAATTTTTTTCGC
This sequence comes from Nicotiana paniculata, assembly GCA_005239505.1. Lineage (NCBI taxonomy): Eukaryota > Viridiplantae > Streptophyta > Magnoliopsida > Solanales > Solanaceae > Nicotiana > Nicotiana paniculata. Next base: position 17,850 of record ML348781.1, on the reverse strand, counting down.
AGAAAAGGAAAAAGTTTCTTATGTACAAACGGACTCTTAGATTTTTATTACTATCGGTTATTTCTTTTGCTTGGTTATATTATTATCTTGCTGTAATTATTACTATTTTTTGTGTTCATAGTTTTTCCCGAGCCGCAGATCTATCAGAAACAGACTCTCTTACATCCACAAGATAGAAATAAGATCTGCATACCTAATACCCTCCCAAATTACACGTGTGAGATTGTACTGGGTTCGTTGTTTTTGTTGTACTAGTTCTACAAATCAATATCTATGTAAAGTTTGGTGCTTCGACGAATCCACGTGGCAGTTTATTAAGCAAGGGTACAGGGAAAGCAGTAGGCTTCACATGCATCTGAACACTGCCTCTTCATATTTTAAATTAAAAGACAAAAAAGGGAAAAGAAGAAGAAGTAATAATCAAGTACTCCGTCTCAACTTCCTTACCTGTACAGTGCACGTCCCAATCAATACTCCATACAAAGTCTACATTCCTTTTTCTCTCTCTCTCTCTCTCTCTTAGATTACAATTGCAATATGGTCGTTGGTTCCCACAATTGCAAAAGGAAATTATGCAATGAGTTTTTGGTTTTGGTCACAAAAACTAAAGAAAATTCAGAGCAGCATTTGGTCACAAAATGCTCAAACTCCAAATTTTGTTTTTCTTCTTTAACTTTTGTTTGGTTCTCAAGCTTGCCATTTCTCGCCCTGGTCAGCCCTCTATATGCTTTTTACTTTTTATACAATGTGAATTTGATGAAGGGCTTTAAATGGTTTCTATATTATGTAGTTGTAATTGTGTTTGGATATTCAATTTGTTTTTGTTTGATTGACTAATGTTAACTTTACAAGTAAATTTACTGTTTTTTGGTTAATTCTATGATTATGTTGTTTGATGTAGTCATGGTCCTTGTGGTGCCTATTATTTGGATTGAGTTTAAATTCTATGAACAGAGCCCGGGGTCTATCGGAAATAAACTCTCTACCTTCTTAAGTTAGGGGTAAGGTTAACTCCACCCTCCCTAGACCCCGCATTGTGGGGTTACACGGAGTTTTTTGGCATTGTTGTTGTTGTTGATTAAATTCTATGGACTGATGAAGCAAAAAATATTTATACAATCAGGTCACTTATAAAAAGCAATCGCAAGCAATTCTATGAAAAACATAGGAATTGCTAATATGGATATTCAATTTGTTTTAGTTTGATTGACTAATGTTGACTTTGCAAGTAATTTACTGTTTGTTTGATAGAGGGTGGTGTCTATTATTTGGATTGAGTTTAAATCCTATGAACAGAAGCGGAGTCTATCGAAAACAATATCTCTATCCTGGTAAGGGAGGGGTAAGGTCTAGGTACACTCCACCCTTCCCAGACCCCACATTGTGGGGTTACATTGGGTTTTTTGTTGTTGTTATTGTTGTCGATTAAATTCTATGGACTGACGAAGTAAAAAATATTTATACAATCAAGTCACTTATAAAAAGTAATTGCAAGTAATTCTATTGAAAACATTAGTAATTGCTAATATGAAAAAAAGGTAACTGACTTGCTAGTATAGTGTAACGTACAACGATAGCGTGAATAATCTTTTGAGTGTATATAACTTAAATCCTTTTTGATTTTGCAATGGACTCGCTTTGAATTTGATGTTTTTAGTAGATGAATGTAGTTCTAATGTCCTGAATACAGCTAGAGGTGCTTTTCTTCCCCTTTTCCATTTTATATACTTTTTTTTTTAAAGATTGTCGAATGATTTCTGAGCTGTTTTCCTATTTAAGCTATTGTGATCCTTAAAAGTAGTTAAAATAGTCTATATTTAGGCGAGGATAAAATGCAAGAAAGTGAAAAGGGGTAAACATTTTAAATCTTTTGAGCTAGTGCAAGATTCTTATATTTTTTAGGTTGCCTTTTCCCTGACGATTTTTCAGTCGAGGGGAGGCTATTGCAGTGTGAGGGGGTCTGAGTATGATTTTGCAGAGTCAGAACTTCTTGTGAAGAAGCCCATGTTAGATTCAACATTTCTCAAGAATCCACTTCCATTCCTTGGACAGAAAGATATATATAGCCACGAAAGAGGAATTAAGTGGATTGGAGTTGATTGGGCGGTAGACAGAGGCAGAGGCTGATGTAGAGTATTGCCACCAGGTTCATTTGAACCTAATGCTTACAATGTGGAGCATAAATTGATGTATAAAAATTCACTAAAATTGCAACAGATAGTAGATATGAAACCATAACATTAAAGATACAATGAGTTCAATGCTAAGAACCTTAAACTTTGAACCAATAAATTTTAAATTCTGGATCCGCCTCTGCTGGAAGAGTCATAATGATGAAGAATCATCATGTGTGGCTCGAATGGATGATCAAGCATGCTGCTATAATCTTGTATATTCGCAAAGATTCTGATCTCTTCATTCCACAAGTCGATGAAATATCTTGAATCTTGTGTTAAACAGGAAAGAAATAAGTGGGATGTCTTCACATTCTTATTGAGCAGGCGTAACATTAGTGAATAATACGTTGTAAGAGGTTCCCTTGCTTCCGTTATAGCTGCACTTGTTCTGCCGTTCTCTTGATTGCCAGTGCCGTTACATGAGAATATAAGGGCTGCTCCTTTATTATTGATTAGGCTCTTTCAAGTTGCACTTTTGTTTACTATCTATCTTGTTTATTCACTGCAGCACCATATGTAATGCGAATAAGCAGTGGAGCTCGAAATGATGTTCGTACTGCCCCTACAAGTACCCTTTGGCATAAGGATTTTGGATATACAGGCGGCATAGCTAAGAATGCAAACCGCCCAAGTTTCATCACGCCTCCACTCGATACGTTACGGTATTTCCCTCTATCAGAGGGTCCTGAAAATTGTTACAATATCAATAACGTGCCCCACGGCCGCTATTCAGTTAGGATCTACTTTGGATTGGTTGCAGAACCAAGTTTCGATAACGAACCTCTATTTGATGTTTCTGTTGAAGGGACCTTGGTTTATTCTTTGCCGTCTGGTTGGAGTAATCGCGACGATGAACGAGCATTTGTTGAAACTCTTGTATTTTTTGAGAATGGTACTGCCTCATTTTGCTTCCACAGCACGGGTCACGGAGATCCTGCTATACTTGCGATTGAGATTCTCCAAGTCGATGACAAAGCATACTATTCCGGTCCTGGATTTGGTCGAGGGAAAATCTTCAGAACTAACGAAAGACTGAGCTGTGGAGATCATAATTCAAAATTTGACATTGACTACAATGGGGATCATTGGGGTGGTGATCGGTTCTGGGGTACAATCATGACCTTTGGTCAGAATTCTGATAAGCCCATATCTACTAAAAGCATCATAAAATCAGCTTCCGTAGCGCCAAACTTCTATCCACAAGCTCTTTATCAAACTGCTCTTGTTAGTACTGACAATGAGCCAGATTTAATATACACGACAGATGTTGACCCCAACAAAAACTACTCTGTCTGGTTACACTTTGCAGAAATTGATCCTTCAGTTACAGATGTGGGACAGAGGGTCGTTGACATCTCGATAAATGGAGACACTGTATTTCAAGATGTTGACATTGTGAGAATGGCTGGGGGTATTAACAGCGCTGTCGTACTGAACACAACCGTTCCGGTCAGTGGCAGGACTTTAACTATCACATTGCATCCCACAAATGGAACTCATGCCATCATTAGCGCCATTGAGATTTTTGAGGTTATAACCGCTGAATCTAGAACATCACCAGAGGAAGGTAAAACATAGATGTTTCACTTATACTTCTTGAATGCTTGTTTTCTGACTTTAAACTGGGAAAGAAACGACTAAATAAAAAGTTTGTACACATTTCTCATATCAGGATACACTTTATATTTTCCTTGGTCCAGCTTGTGACTTTCTCATTTTACTTCTTTTCTTCTTTTCTTTTTCAGTGAAGGCTTTGCAGTCACTGAAACTTGCACTTGGACTTCCTCTTCGTTTTGGGTGGAACGGTGATCCATGTTTTCCGCAACAACATCCATGGAGTGGAGTAGATTGTCAGTTCGATAGAACTAGCAATACATGGGTCATCGATGGGCTGTATGTTCTTGACCCTGAGCTTAGATAGAAAAGTTCCTCTCTTTCCAGAGAGACACTTGACGCGCACACACAGACACACTTGACGCGCACGCACACACAGACATTTGTAAATATAACACTCTTTCGCTGGCATATATTCCTTCTATTGATGTTCCCCACGTAAATGTAGAAGTTTTACTGGGCAAGTTTCTGGACTACTTAAAAATGCAAGGTCGACTTAAATTTATTTGTGTTAATTGGAGTCAAAAGAAAAGAAAAATGTAGATAGAGAAGTGTTTATCATCCTCCTTTTATGTATGTAATTACGTATCTTTTCTGCGAATAAATCGCACACACAAACATAATTAGCTTTTTGAGTAACAAAAATATTTTTAAGCCATCACACCCCTTGGGGTGCAACCCTTCTCCAAACCCCATGTAAACGCAGAATGCTTTGTGCATCTGTTGGTCCCCTCTATTACCCTTTTATAATTGTTGATCTTTGTTGGTCCCCACTATTACCACATGATTATGTTTGCTTTATCAAGACTCCTTTATATTGTATGTCCTAGTTATTCAAAATTTTCAGGGACAACTGGCCTGCTTTAGTGTGCATCGGGCTTTTGTTTAAGAATGTATTGGAAGAGCTGCATGTGTTTGTTGCAGTCAACTTGCAAAATTGTGAAACATCGTGTCTTACTCGCTGTGCTAAACTGCTAATGCATATTTTTACAAGCTTGATTGGCTCATTTCAGCTTGTGAAAAATGATTTTTTATTGACGAACATATTTTCCACTTCCATGCTACTGCTCTTTTGTCTTAATATGTGTCCTGAATTTATCTTTCTTAAATCTTGGCTTTTGACCATATTCATGAAGTTTCTGGTATCTTAACGTGGTCTTCTTTTACACAATGTAAATCCCTTGAATTTCGTTGCTACTTAAGTAACTCTTTTTTCAAACTGTTTTTCCTGTAAGGTCAGTGGCCTGGACGACCAAGGTTTACATGGTTTCTTACCAGATGATGTTTCTCGATTGCGCCATCTTCAGAGCATGTAAGTATAAGAATATGGGAGTTCTGCTCTTTTGGAAATATACTATTTGGATGAAAGATATGTTGCTGCCAAAGATCTTCTACTGCTTTAAATGGAGTTGATGATAAATATGAATCTTAGCGATCTTCTGTCATGTATATATGCTGCGTCCTCTTCTCAAATATGATCTTCTGACCTATACTTTGTTTGTACGCAATTGACAGAAATCTGAGTGGAAACAACATTCACGGGCCTATTCCCTCAGAACTTGGAACAATAACTAGTCTGGAGAAATTGTGAGTAAAGCTTGCATGTGCTTTTCCACACTCGTTTCTACATTTCTCTGTTGCCAGAGTGGACACAAAATGTATTTCAAATTTACTTTCTGAGTATACTAGGCATACAATGTATATTGCTATAATCCTCTTTCAGTAAGGGAATGAAGAATTGCCGATACTATCTCATTTCCTCCTTGAATATTATAATAGAACAATTTGGGCTCGTTATTTTCATTTTGTACGTGGGGATAGCGGATGTGCACACTGTTGCTTGGTTATTTCTGTGATTAAAAATCTTCACTTGGTGATGACCTAACAAAAGTTGCACAACAGGGATTTTTCGTACAATTTCTTCAATGGGTCGATTCCTGAAAGCCTTGGGCAGTTGACCTCATTACAGACACTGTAAGTTACTTCAATGAGCTCAGTTACGGACATGACACTGGTCAATAACGAGCTTTTAGTTACTAATTAGTTTATTACAGGAATCTCAATGGCAACTTGCTCTCTGGAAAAATTCCTACAGCATTAGGTGGAAGGCTCTTGCACAGAGCTACCTTCAAGTATGTTCCTCTAATTGCGCATTATCGGCACAAATCTTGTTCTTAGAGAATCATCCTTCAGAAATTGCATCACTGATATAGTATATGGAGTTTTATGCTATTATTAATTTCATGTGGTTTCAACTTTTTGTTTCCAAATATACATACTGCTTAGGGTTGTCATTCAATCTCTATATATAGGCCTCGACGAATGAAGGTTTCCTTGTCACCATTTTGTCTGGGGGTTAATATTTGGCATATTTCCTTCAGAACGTGTTGTGAATAGTCTGTTATCAATTGTTTGACAATACTGCTTTTGATACTTGTCAAGTGTCATCTTGCTTATGCTGTCTGAGCATATTCCTTAAACTATACCTCAATCCAAAATATGTTGGGGTTAGCTATATAAATCCTTACTGTATATGTTGCTCCACTTAAATCCGTCTCAAGAGTCCAGTGTCTGAACAATTTTCTTGGCTCAGACAAATCACCACTAACATATACTGATATCAGTCTCCTTGATCTCAGCCTTTGGAAATATGGTAATAGGTACAATCAAAATTATGTATATCTCTAGGTAGAGATTTGAATTAAACCTTCGGTTCGTGTGCTGAAACTAATATGACAATTCATGGGTATATTAACTTGAGGATTGATAAAGAATTCTGAAATTTTTGTTCATTGGTGCTTATGCAAAATACTTACTGTGGATGCTTTCAGTTTTACGGATAATGCAGGCCTTTGTGGTATTCCTGGATTACCAACATGTGGACCGCATCTTTCTCTAGGTGCCAAAATTGGCATTGGCTTAGGGGCATGCGTGGCTGTTATAGTTATCGCCATCTGCATAACCTGTTGGTGGAAAAGGCGGCAGAATATCCTCCGCGCTCAGAGAATTGCTGGTAAGATTTTTCATTTCACATATGCCATGTATCCCTAAACAATGACCTTAGACGAGTCTATTGGATCTTTTTCTTTGTAATTGTGCTTTCTCGTAGATGAATCACTGTGTTTTTTCCTTTTACACAGCGAGAGATGCTCCTTACGCAAAGAAAAGAACACATTTTAATCATATTCAGATGACAAGACACCATGGTCATCATGAAACAAGACATCATGGTCATCATGAACATACTCGGACAGCTGCAGAGAATGGACCTCCTTTGCTTACGTGAGTTTGAATCTGCAACCTAAAGCAATTTTTGAGCAACCTTTGCCGCTACACTAAAAATTTCCCTTGTGTCGGTATCCAACAATATTTATATATACCACAAAAAATTTTTTTTTACCCTATTTGCACAGTATAATTTTTTGACGAAGAGAGTTCAATTGAACCCCCTCCCGACCATGTGACTCCGCTGCTGGTGTTTAGTGAAAATATTGCCTGATAAGTCTGTTTTGTGGCTAGATGATGTGTATAATGGTTAAACAGTGTCAAATGCTTGCAGATAACTTGGAGAAATAGACAGAATGATGTATATTACATGTATTCTCAGTCAGTTTTGGTTACACACAGTGTAGCATATAAACTGTGTAGGTATTAGTGAAATACAATTGGAATGTAATTTTATACTTCTTAATTTTGATTTACATTCTTAAATAAAGCCATATTAGTCTTTATACCAATGCAAGTATTAGTTATACAACCTATTTGGTATTATTCTATGTATAACTAATACATAGCAAATAATGGTATTAGCAATACCAAGACTATTAATGCATGCATTAGCATGGTCAAAGACAAAATTGCCCTTAAAGCCCCTTAAAGCCCCTTAAAGCTAAAGAATATGGAGGGTATTTTTGTAAACAATTAATTTTCTTAAAAATTATGCAATGCATTTTAATATTTAATACACCACACCAACCAGTGGATAAGAAATAGTCTCTGCATAGCTAATGTTTGCATTACTAATGCATCTTATTCATCACTATTCTTATACACCATACCAAATGACCCTTAATGAGTGTGTTGTGGATGAAATGATTCAACAATCTCTCAATAGTATGGAACAAAATACAAATACAAAGAAGAAAAAGAGGGAATTAATGCACCAAATCACATTTTAAACATCATTTCCCTTTTACACGACAAAAATTGAAAAATCAAAACATGACTGAAAGAGCAGCCCTAGTAATAACTGAAGCCACTCCAACAACAACTTAGTAGGGTCCCATAAGAGGGGTCTGGGAAGGTTAATGTGTACGCATACCTTACTCGTACCCTGGGGAGGTAAAGATGTTGTTTCCAAAAGACCCTCGGCTCGAGAGGAAGAACTGAACCCACTCCATAAAGTCAAAATACTCTCTTTACTGTTTAACGCTTTGTGACACACTTTCTGCCAATCAAAACACCAGTTGGAGGGCTAGTTACTACAATAGTACATTGGCTATACAACCAATATGAATATTGAAGAAAACTTCCTAAATTAGACCTTGCTCTAAACAATCCCTTAACTTCAAACTTCACTCTTCCACTCTCCACTTCTTTCTTCAATCGTTGGCTATGTTGTAAAGGTAGCCTAACCTGGCTACTCACCAAATGAACATCTTGAAACCTCGACTCGTGACTCATCGTCGAAAAAGGGTCGATGTAACTTGAAGCTAAAAGATTACCACCATGATACAGATCCAAGATAGCATAATGGAAATCTACTCTCCCTCTCTTGTTTGGATTTGTGAAGTTTGCAAGTATAGTAACATCTGCATTGAGGAGGTAGCCCATGTCAAGATAGGCTGCATTGAGTGTGGCACTTGTAATGTCAAACTTTGGATTTCTTGGGCGGAAGACAAGATAGATAATGAGGATTGCTAGGCCAGCTACTATTACCATGACCCAAAAAAGTGCACAAAAACCTGCCACTAGCCATGCAAATGGCTGAGTTTTACGCCTTGTAGGTACTCGCACCAGACCTGAATAAATTACAGTCAGATCTCTTTATAACAACTTCGCTATATAACAATCATTCACTATAAAAACAAGTTCTTTATGGAACCAATTTTCGTACTATGTTATAATATATGTTTTCTATAACAACATTTCGCTATAACATCCAAAAAGGTCCGGAACAAATGAGACTGTTACAGAGAGGTTTGACTGTAGTCAAAAGCAAATGCGCACGTGTCAAAGTTTGTTGGGCCTTTAAAGTGCAAAACATCAGTTAATGTGCGGGCTTTAATGAAAGAAAAACGGGGTAATTGCACAAATAGCCATTTTTAGGGATATTATTTAGAGACAAGTCAGTACTTATTTTGTCCAAAAATTTTAAACTAAAAATCTCAACTTCAGGACAACTTAGAACATTTTTGTCATGAAAAATTGAAATTTGAACGCACTAGCTAATTCCTTAATAGCAGCTCTTTAGAGTGACTACCCGGTGACATTTCTACAAGAAAACGTCAATAACCAAGAAATAGAAATGTAATACAAGAAAATGTAACTACAATTACGATCAATAATTATTTGGACAAAAGAATGACAAACTCTAAATGGCTGGCAACCTATACTAAATCTTTAAGTTTTTATTCTTAATCAGTAAAAAAATAATTTTCTTAACAACTAATGTATCACTTTTTCACCTATATTTTGTCTAGTGTTATCTTAAATCTAGAGCCCATCAGTGAAGATACGACGCCTAAGCACCTTGACGTCTAAACTAAAGTGCCAACTAAACACACTTTATGCCAGGGGCGTATCTACTATCTAGGCGTTACAGTTACGAGTTCAATCGAACATATAACTTTCAAGGCGGGGGCATGAATTTATGTGCAAAAATTTACTAAAATTGTAAGAAATAGTGAATATGGACCCATAACTTTAAAAAATATGATGGGTTCAATGCTAAAAATCTTAAATATTGAACTCATAAAATTAAAATTTTAGATCCGCCTCTGCTTTATGCGAGCCTTTTAACAACATTGGACTCACCTGAAGAGTGACGATGATGTTGGCTATGTGGCCGAGATCCTGAATGTGGCTGCTGTCGTGGTGGCGGTACTGGTGTTGGTAAATGAGAGTCACCAGAATAAGGTTGTGGTCCTGAATGTTGCTGTGACTGTGGTCTTGTTGGCATTGGCAATGTTGGATTTGAAAAATGAGAGTCAGAGCCATGTGTTTGATCACTTGCATTTGGCACGGGCGGAACTGGAGAGAAATGAGGATGTTGTGATGCACGTTCAAGAGGAGGAATATTTGGTGGAAGAAAATACGGGTTGGTCTCACGTTGACGATACATTATGAACTAGAAACTAAAAGACGAGGGCGTCCTAGAATTGCTCCTGTAGATGAAAGAGAGGATGAAGATTGAGAACAAAGACAAAGTTATTGTTATGAAATATGAATATTATTGTGAAGTTGTCTAAAGAAGGATTGGCAGAAAGGCAAAGAATCAGAATTTGTCAAAGCAAAGAAGGCAAGTAATCTTAATTGCTTACTTATTAATCTTGGGACAACAATTACTTTTCCTATTTGTGATATATTTTTTATTTTGACCAGTCACCTCTACATACAAAAAGAGAAAAATGGTGAAGATTTTCATCATTCATATTCTTTTTTTCTTTCACTTTCTCATTACCTATATAAAACTCTGATTCTTTCGTACTTATCACTGGGCATAAGAATACGAAGTCAAGAGGTGGCGCAGTATAATTAATATGAGTTTATTCTACGTTTAATTGGGATAAAATCGTAATATAATTAATTATCTCAAAATTATAATATTATTTTTATCCCCGAACATAAGAATACAAAGTTATCAATGGGCATAAGAATACAAAGTTAAGTGGTAGCGCAGCATAACTCATAGTTCGTGTATTTATGACATGTTTGGTACGAGAGATAAAGAGATAATTAATCATAAAATTAAATTTGAGATGAGTTTATTCTGTATTTGATTGGGATAAAATCACAATATAACTCTCAGAATTAGTTATCCCGGATTGTAATATTATATAATATTGATAGACCCAAATAGCCCTAAAATATTAAACAGAAGAACTCATAGGAAATGAACATGTTGTAATAACTTATTTTTTGCTCTAGAAATATAAAAGTAAGAACAGATTCAACATTCAGTGACTTTTTGCTTCATGTCAGAAACAAAAAAGAGCAACTAATAATAGATGATTTGGTTCTTTCTAGAACACTTGGTTATCAACCCCAATGGTAATAGTAGTGCATTTAATAAGAAAAATATTTTCTTCTTAGATTAAAACATAATTTATGAGAATTACATGGTTAAAATTAAAGAGCTTAGCTAGCAGAAATGAATTTGTTGATCAACTAAATAAAAGGTTGATTGCTAAGTTTTATGATAAATACAAAATTATTTTTAGTTTTGACTCAGCACAAGATGATACCAATAATTACTACAAAGAAAATACTTAAATACTTTAATACCAAATGGTCTTCTACCGTATATGTTTGTCGCCAAGTTCATTATTTCTTACGTATGTTTGTGTGACCATATATATAATAGACAAAGTTAAAATTGATCTTCCATTGTATAAAGGTTGATTTTGAAGAAAAATATGCCCGCCAGGCTACTGAAAACTTAGATCTGCTGAATAACTTATGTAATAGTACACATACGGTATATAGAGGTTTTGACAATAACGTCATACATGCAGAACTTATGATACTGATCAATGTGCTTCTAAGTATGTGTTTATCCCCGAATTCAACTTTCATCTTTCAAAACTAAAATCCTTCTAAATTTGTGTGAAAATAATTTTCAGTATGTTTATGTTTTGTAGTTATAATAAATAAACGCGAATAATTATATGTTGCACTTTCAAGAGAGGAATCAATATCGATAAAATATCGTCTATAAAGAAGTGTTCAGTAAGATACCGTCACATTAGATAACTTTAAACTACAATACATAATTATCTACTTAACATGACTAAAATTGATCATTTATGTACATTCTGATGATGCCCTTTCATTTTGAATTCACGTATTATGCTAATGTAACAATATTTTTGAGACCTTAGATTTTTGCTGTAGTATTATATATAAAATTTCTCTTATTAATTAAATTTTATTGCTCCTTCATATAAATAAATATTTAAATCATTATATGCTTTTATTAATGTGCAACGCACGTTTATAGATACTAGTATATATATATGGTGAAAGCGTGCAAGTGCAATTATTAACATTTATCTTTGATTAGTGCTGTACAATAACAAAGTACTCGACCAAAAATTCCTAGGCAGATTAATTTTTTGGTTCTTCTTGCAAAATGATTGAGGAAATCCTTTTAGATGCACCCAAACACTAGGCAATCCGATTTATATTCATAATCTCTACAGGTAATGTATGGACTATTTATTAGTAGTGTGCTTAAACTTTTGTTTGAGATTTTTCCTTATTTTAAGTGGTCGTTCGGTGGGGAACTAAGTTATCACAAGTTTCTAATAGTGATTAAATAATCACGAAATTATTTAGTAAAGAGAAGTACTTTGTTCCAGAATTGTAATGATGAGATATAATATAAATAATAATGTAATTATTTAAATGAATATATTTTTATTAGTAGATATTTAGTTCATTGGACTAAAGATATTTTATATGAGATATAATTATAAAATATGTATTTGGTGTACACTAATTATTTAGTGCATCTGCGTGAGTACTGTTCTTGCTAGTAATTGTTTAGGGATTTCTATACTGTAATTTGATTACTCAGTAGTTGTTTTATTGGCCTTCTTTTATATATCTATTGTTATCACTAGTTTAATTTTTGCTTGTCTATTTGTCTTATCTGTACGCATTTCTAGTGGTTAGAGTTGTAAGTGTTAGACTTGCTGGTCACGTCCACAACACACATCAATAAGAGATATGATGTGCTCGTATGCAATAATAATTATCCAATTAGGAGTCGGGGTAGAATCTACTGCGAGTTATGATGAGAGTTAGGAGTATATATTTGAAGCAAGCAAATGTGTTATCTAAGATTGAACTTTCACAACAACATTTTGTTTCCTATTTCTACTGTTACTCTAATGAATGCAAGATAAAGCAAATATATTCTAGATAAATGTTTTTGAGGTTTTTCTAATTGGATCAAAGTCCTAGGGCTGTGACCATAACCTAAGTGTTTGCCTAATGGGATAAGGACATTAATGCTTGTTTTGTTGATTGGGTGTCTTATAGTCTCAACTCTATGTTACCCACTCAATACCTCTCGGCCAGAGAGTGATTTTACCTAATTTGACTTTCTCAAGTCCAAATGGGTATCGACCAAAACTGTTGATAAGAGATCAAGTCGGGTTATTACTATCTCTAGTTTGAACCTTTTAATTAGGTTAATCAATCTCTCAATTAACCCAATTCCTTATTTGCTAAGTTAGCCTAAACTAGGTCCCTCTTTCTCAAGTAGAGACTAAGTCAAATAGGCATGAATCAATGTTTGCAACATTAATTCTAAAATTGAAGCATGAACTAAGCTAAATAATCAACACCCAATCATAAACTAGCACTAAATTAGATACCCATTAGGTTTGCACACTAGGGTTGAGTCACAACCCTAGTAAAAGTCTAGCTACTCATAATGGATGCAGAAAATAGAGAAGAAAATCTAATTAAACACATAATGGAAGATTAAAATGATGAAATATAATGTTTAAAAAACCAAAATAATGTAAAGCTTCCTAAAATAGTAAAGAAAAACGGCTACAACAATTTCAGATGTTCAAAACTTGGCCTAATTTTGTGAAACTCGTCTATTTATACATGGCAAAAATCGCGGACAAAAATGCTCCTCGGGAGGTTCTGCGGCCACACAATTCCATGTGCGGTCCGCAAATTTCTTCAGCTAACAGGAAGTGGAGTTCTGCGGCCGCACATTTCTGAACTGCGGCCGCGAGACAATCTTCTGCCGCCACACATTTCTGGACTACGGGCGCACGACAATCTTCTGCGGCCGCGCAATTCTTCTGCTGTCCACAATTCACAAAGGCTTCTGGACATGGTTTTTTTGTATACTCTCTGATCTTTGACTCTTACCCCAGTTCTGCAGCCGCACAATTCATTTGCGGTCCGCACATTGTTGAAAGTTCTGCTAAATTTTTCTTCTTGGTTTGCGGCTGTAAATGGAATTCTGTGGTCCGCAATTTCTTATGCGGCCGCAGAATTCCTTCTGCGGATCGCACATTTGTGCTTCTACGCCCTTTATTTCCTTGTGCTTCGGAACACTCTTTTTTGAGTCGAATTTCATCTCGGGAGACCAAACTTCCAGCATTCTTGCAAATGTGCACAAATTCATTAGTTTCAGGAACACAATTCAATACTATCGTACTAAAATAAAAGCTAAAAGGTACTAATAAGCAGTCAAAATCCCCACTTATCAACTCCCCCAAACTTAAGTTTTTGCTTGTCCTCAAGTAAATAAATTAGTTTCCCTCTCCAAAAGTTAAGGGTCATTTTAGCGAGTAAAAGGTGATTCATCCACACATCAGTTGGGCCAACAATAACCCATACTACTCATGTATTATCAACAAGGCGACAAGTTAAACATTCATGCACATATAGTTCTAATGTGACATTTGAGCTTCAACAATTTACTTCACTCATCAAGGACTCTTGCTCTATTATGTAAGTCATGTTGGGCTCCAAAATCTTCTTCCTCTATTTTTCATTTGCCAGCTCACTTAAGAAATTTAGCACTCAATCCAAAAATTTATGAAAGGTTCACTCATCTCTTTCAAGAGAATGTCAAAAATACGGCTTCAAGTACCATAAGCTTTCCCCTCATGTAGATCACCACTAATATAAGCTCAATCGACTTGAAATTAAGTAGGACTTCTTTCGGGAAGTAATGAAAGCTTTTCGACTAGGGTCGGATACAATATGAGTGAGTGGTTACGCCTTTCCTTAAGCACTCCATCTTTCATTTCTCGGCTCACACTTTGCCAATTCTTAGAGGCACTTTTTTTTCATTGGGGACTAGAGAGACTTAACATCACTCTTTCTTGATTATTTCATTCCTTTTTCTCCCTTTTTGATTTCTCCATGTTTGGGATCATTACCTCTTTTTGAATCCATTCAACCCTTCCACTTATTCATTTTTTTCATTTTTCTTTTTGTACTTATCTTATCTTGCTTTCTCTTCTTATAGAGATCATTTATTTTCTCTTTTTGTGCCTTGATACCTCTTTCAAGTTCCTCATCTCTCCTCCAAACTTACGTTTTAATCCATTGGTTTCACGATAGTGTTAAGGAAAGTTCGGGTGCCAAGAGAGGGTCACGACCAAACGGGTAAAGGCTTGTAACAAGGTTATCAAATGAGAAAAACTAGAGGCTCAAAGGGGTTGACTAGGGATAATGACATTGGTTGGAAATAGAAAACTCAAACGGTCCAAGGAGAGCCTACAATCACTTCTCAAACCAAGCAAAACTTAGGATTTCTCCTTGAAACACATTCGGGGCAAGTTTTAGACCCTTTGCAAGGATACTTAGACTAGCAACAATTTATCTCACCCCTCACGCAACCAGATTGTTAAAGAGGACAGACTAGGTCCCACAACGATCACATTCAATTTTAAATATCACTATGGTCCAATTAAACCACTCGATCATTGACAAAGTCAACACAAGAGTCACAAAGTCACTAACTAGAGCTATTTCTTTCAAAAACCTTGTCTCTAACCATAAACACGTAGTTAAGTGTGTTAGTACCAATTGAAGCATGGTTGACTCTTCGAGCATCACTTAATTAGGTATTTTATTCATTACCACTACTTTTATAACCTAAACACAAAAAATAGACTCATTCCCTTAAGAAGGTTGTCACGCAATCCATCGTTGGGACGAGTCACCCGGTTCACACAACAACTACCTTTGGAAAGAGCCATGATATTAAGAAAACCAAAGGCTTATTATCTACTAAAACATAAAAAGAAGCTACCAAATCAAACAAAGAAAGAAAAATAGAGAAGCTAGTAAGCAAAAACTACTGAAGATAGAATTAATATACATAATGAGAGAAAGAGAGAGAACATATACATAATAAGAAAAGAGAAAAAAATAATATCAAATTATTACAGGCCAAATGTCTTAGAATATATCAAATATAATCAATAAACTCTGCCCCCTGAATAAAGATAAGCATTGTCCTTAATGCTTAACAAAATAAGATTAAAAGACGGGAAAGAGTGAAGAAAACTCCCTATGGCTCCTTGGACATCTCTGTGTCCCCAGAAATGTCACCGCCCGCAAGCTCATCCAACTGGATCTCATCATCCTCAACTGTGGGTGTGGCTGGGTTGGTGAATGATGCCTGCCTCGATAGTGTCGGCAGCAAGTTCTGGCTCCTCAGACTGGCCAGTTGGTGCCACCGGTGCTGTAGGATCTGGGCCTGAAGTGTGGGTCAATCAGCATGTCAAATGGGAGATCTCCGGCTGTAGAAAGCCTAGTCCTTTGTCTCCGGAGATTTTCCACTGAATTCTTGATGGCCCGGGACTTTCTCATCTTCTTTACTTCTTTTCCCAGCTCTTCAATCACTGACCCGTGTTGTACCAAGGTAGCCATAATAATTTTCTGGTTCTCTAGGAGCTTCTTCAATGTCTCTTCAACTAGGTGAAACTGAAGTGCCTGAACAGAAGACTGCGCTGCGACAGTACTGGATAAGTCAGACAACTTTGTAGTGGTTGTCTACATCTAGTTGTTGAGACTCCTAATGTCTGGGAGACTCGTAGCGCAAAAAGTGGGGCAATAAGCATAAGCATTGGCTTCAAAGTCAAGGTGTGAGATGTGGCAGGAACTGCACTAGGGGTTGTGAATGATGGCGGAGGCCTAGCTGCGGCACTAGAGGAAGGCTCGACTGAAGTGGATGGAACATCAACTGCCTCAGCAGCTACCATAGTTGGCTCAATCAGACTCGCCTCCGGTGGTAGAAGGCTGAACTTTCTTCTTTAGATTGTTCGCATCCATTAGTGAATACCAAGTAAAAGGCCTTTTCGGCCTCACCTTTGTGTCATAATCCTTCGGCTCTACCTTTGCATCAGTGATATATTCTGTAATAATGTCGGGATACGGGTAGGATGAGTCATCTTGCCGAGCAGTCATTGAGATGTTGGACGACATCACAGCCCCCACATTGATTGGGTAACCAGCTATAATAGAAGCAACCAGAATTACCCGAGGAATCGAAAGGTAAGTCTCATTCTAGCTTGGGTCCAGTCTGCTACAGACAAAGGTTTGCAACCCTTTCGCCTCGAAACTCAGAGTGCTCTGGCGGATAGGAACCCTAGCGGCAATCTGTGGAGGAGGTGGCTCCATTAACCAAGGTCAGACTGCGTCTCCCAATGTATACTTCTCCGAATATTCCTTTGGCTCAACACCTTCGAAGCCCAAGTACGTGTTGAGTGTATGTTGATAAAATCTCACTTGCAAGTTACATACTTTAGTCACTTTTGTCCCCTTTTTTATATGAGCCACATTTGCATAGAATTCCCGGACCAGGAACTATTTGGCGTCCACTACACTTTGAGTGAACCACATCCATCCGTTGCGTTCCCTGAAATGTCACAACACTATTGGGTTGTAACTCTCCAAATATTTCAATAGAAACTGTCTCTCGAGAGTTAGTGATCACGCTCAACTATGTTTAATAAAAGACTAAACGGGCGTTACAAATATAATCCGAGGTATTATGCCCAGAGTCGATCCCACAGGGAATTTACGTATCANTTACTCAATCAATTCTCTCAAGACTTTTTAATATAAATTGGTTATGTTTTACTAATTCTACTGACAATAATAATAACTAGCAATTACTAACAATGTGTTGTAAACAATGATGATAAAGGTCTAAGGTTATGGTTTCCCCCGTTGGCGAACTTACTTCTAGGATACTTCATATAGCTTAATTAGTTGTCTCTACCAATCATGAACACTCTAGCTACCATAAATCTCTCTCAAGTAATTATGATAATTTACTAGACGC